>DWDU01002111.1:0-13280 GCA_018245575.1 Jemadia suekentonmiller
ACCTTTTGTCGTTACACTGTTGGAACATGGGTCTGCTCTCAGAATGAGAGGGTTAAGGCCTTAATTTAAGATTTCTTGATTAATGAAATACAAATACCTTGTCATCCATTTACTAGTTAATTGTAGCAACAGAAAAAAAATAGCTTTATTTGGTATTGAAATGATAAGGTCATGAATATGTTACAAAAACCGTAGAGTATTCGCTTATAAGTTACTTGAAATTTTAGGCAAAATCTTATCCTATATCATCACGACTAGACACGGATAATAACGAAGAGACCATGACAGACCAATTTACAACCGGAAAAAATAATAAGAAACGTAATAAATTTGAACCAGAAACGTCAGCCGATGAGGCTGATACTGACAATGAAATGGTGTTTATTAAGAATCCATATAATGAAACGAAGCGGTACGGTCTAAGGTTTAAGCCTCCTTATATGCCACTACTGAAAGCAATGCATTCCGAGGAATCTGATCCAGAACATGAGAGTATCCTGATGGATAGGATATCGAATGCAATGGGGCATCTATTTTCTGAGTGAGTTAATATTCATTTTTAGCTAATGTTAATTATTTGACAGATAATTAGCTTTTTGTATATGATTAACAAACTGTAGTCTAATAAAATTCTTCGCTAATTAAGATTTATTATGAAATGGATATTTTCAGTTGACTTCATTTTGGAAAATTTTGCTCTTTTATCAATGTCTGAGATGCTTGGTTGTACTTCAGTATCGCTTGCGGTTATATAATTATATTCTTGGTTGTCCCGATTTTTAATTATTGCTAATTATATTTGTATCTTCAAAAATACTGATACTACTTTAAAGCTACATTTTTTGTAGGAGTGAATCTGAGCCTGATGGTAATGTAAGTGATGATGAAGATTATTCGTCGGCGTCGCAGCAGAGCGTGGAAGACGACAGAGAAGAAGAAATTGACGAAGACAAAATAGTCACTTACATTGATGGAGACGATAAAAAGAGGGATGGGGAACACAAGAACGTTACTTTGATGGTAACTTTAATCTAATCTTATTGTGACTTTTTATATCTATCATTTTATTCCTATATCATATGATATTGCTACACCCCTATCCGATGAATAGCGCAGTGTTGTAATTAATTAAATCGGGTTAGCAGAAGGATGTATAATTTGGTCGAAGCAGGTGTTTAGTTCATTAAGACTGGATACTAAAACAAAAGCTTATAGTTGAAGATGAACTGTGTACTAATGTGAACTAGTTAATACCAGTTTAACCGTATACAAATTTCCTACGCCAGGAGCCCAGCCGCGAGGCGAGTGTAGAGTCATGCGAGTCAGAGAGCCGACTATGCACATACCTGGCGGTGACAGCCCGAAACACGCTGAACGTGACGTTGGCGCCGGCGGGGGCGCGCGCGCTGCGTGCGCTGTGCGACGCGCTCGGCGACCGCACCGCGCTCGTTAACGCTATAGTCGCCGCCGACACGCCCCTCCAACTAGTTAACGATATTGGTAAGTGATTTTGTCTTCGTATACATTTTAGAATAATTAAACACGACGTTAAGAATTTCTTTCGTGTTACAGGCCCTGGATCCACAGTACATTTGCGTACGCGTGCCGAAACGGATCTAGCAGGTCATGATAGAGTGATTGCCATTGCTGATTATGATGTAGACATTAGCCGACCAAGTACTCCTGGTGTGTACATATAACTTATACAAGTAAACAAGCATACTACTTAAGTTAAACCGGATGTAGTGTTTCAATTATTACTGGAACATTTGTAGCGCTGTCAAAACTACTGCACTGATTTTAATGTATGACGGAATGTATGGCCAATACCGGTGCCTAAAAAATTGTGTTTCAAAGCCGAATAATGAAAATGTTATTGGAAATTATTTAGATAACTATCATCCATAATAATATTCGATGAGTTTTAGAATGTAGCACTGAAAGCCATAAACTTAACACATAATCAAAATATTTGTTAAAGGCTGTGATACATCCGGTGCTGACTTACTTGAAAATACGAAGAAGCAAGAGAAGCAAGAAGTTACAGACGTCGGTGACGAATGGGATTGGTAAGAGACAAAAAATAAGTTCAAGTGTAGTACTCATAAGTCTAATAATAATTCGTAATCATCTTTCCGAACTTGTTATCAATATTCACACAATACAAAGTTAGCTGTATCAGTCATTAATAACTGTACATTAATTTTTAGAAAATTTCAAAGGAAGTAGCTCATATCACAAACGTACAATAGAATATGTACACAATAAGGAAACCTTGTCATCGTCTAGTTTAATTCTGCTTTCTTTGAACAGCTTCGAGGGCGGGTTCAGTGAAAATGCTGAACATTCTACAGAAACCCGGACATCGCCCGGCGTGCCGGCCGGTGCAGCAGCGTTGCGAGCTCGACTCACAGATTTAACTCTCGCCGTGAGGCTCCATGATCTTGATCAGCTCACCGTAAGTACAGCTGCATATACATATTTTGTTTTACAAGATTTTTATCCCTATATTAGAATTTGTTGTCTTGTGATAGCAGAGGCCTTTAAAATGGGCCAAATAAACGTTGTTTTTATTGATAATACGCCTGTATTTCTCCAAAATGGTAGTTAAAGCAGCGGTATACACTCTAACAATTCACAAGTGAGACGTTCCTTATACACCGGGTGCAAATCTAGACTCCAATCTACTTCAAGGATTTTAAAGTTAGAAAAACCTGATAGGAACTTATCCGTGAATCGAATCTAGGACCTCTCCTCGATCAGCAGACGCGCTTACAACCATTCGACCAACTAGGAAGTCTAATAGTAATTATATCATATTTATGTAATAACCACTTATATGATATATTTTTTTTCACACCAGATCTTGTGTCCACAACGTTCGGTATCCAAGCTGCACGTGCTACATCCCAGCAAGAACGGAACCCGCTACTACATTGTCGTGGAGAGGACCTCTAAGTATAACAACAAGAAAATCATCGTTAGGTCCCCGCTACAGGTATCCTAAATGTTGCTTGACGAAGTTAGGAATATCAGAGGTCCCTTGGCACATGTTAATGGCGTAACACTTGTGTACTGAAACGTTGTAGGTATTATTAAAATTTATGATATTTAAGTAGGTAGAATTCTTGTATTTACGTTTAGGGTTACCGGCATGTATATTAGCGAATCATACACTCACCACTTAAAATTAAATTGAACACGAAAAGCTATAATAATCCTTGAAACTATCCAATTTATCTGGTTACCTGATCAAACGAGACGATCACTTAGCTTGTCACTCCAGGTTCGCAACGAGACATCTTATGCCCTGGAGCTGCTGTACCGGCAGTCGGAGCTCGAAGCGGCTGGAGCGGAACCCGTGGGGGCAGTCAGAAACCCCTTCTGCGGTCTATTAAGACTTGCGGTGCTGGCTCCCCACGACACCTTCAATGTACCCTTATATATCGCCTACCATTGCAAACTTTACTTTCTGCCCACTAATTTTGAGTGAGTATTTGAGCACCGAAACTTTTATCACCAAGAGATCTTGGACAATAATTAAATACCTTATAATACCATTAGTAAAATTATAAATAGATGTTTCATATATGGCACATATATTGTCATTAAAATTATTTCTGAAATTGTGCAATACCCTCATCTCCCCTTATCATTATCAGTTTAAGTCCACTGGTGGACATAAGCCTTCTAGTGTGAGTGTCATAAAACGAGCAGATTTTTATACGTGTCTAGATAAGCTTAATAAAACATTATTTTTTGTTTCAGAAATTACCAAGTCGCAACTCAAGGGATATGGTGGACGGAATTAGCCAATGACATGGGCGTGCCTCGCGATATAATGTGCCCAGCGAAGGCTGAGGGGGATCCAACTGTATTCGCTATGAGGGTATTACCGGTTGAAGGTATGTTTCGCAATGTCTATTAACTAAAGATATGACAAGGAAGGATAGACACAATACGAGGTGAGATTAAATATGCATCCTATCCAAGACAATGCCAAATGAACACTTCAAAATCTTCTCAAAATAATGTTATCATTCTTTACGTTTTGTACTTTCCATCTTTGTAGTTGACAAAATAGATTCCCCTTGAACCGGATATTCACATTCTTATGGATCATTTGCCACGCTTTGCACTTTGTGACTAGGATTTATAACATTATTATGTTTGCAGGTTGCCAGTCTCAGAAAGTGTCTCGACCCATTCCGAATCTCCTTCTACGTATTTTGCCTCCGCTGGGAGTCCACAATCGCCTTCCGCACGCTATTCAGCTCTCCGGCGACGCCATCAACATCCGCGTGGAGCCGGGGGAAAGAGTTCACGTGTACACCATGAAGCTGAACCATTATCATAAACTCACACTGGACATGCATTACTTAGGGCTGCCTTGGACTGGAAGTTTCAGATTTTCTCTAGGTACAGGATTGATAGCACTACAGATTAGTCTAAAATATGAAGTATATGACGCTTGTAGTACCCGATGAGGTAGACCGAGGAATGTAGTACACACCCATGTTGCACAAGTAACGTTTGTGACCCACTATGAATAGGCGGTGAGTCTATTGCCATATACCGAGCACATATCCAGACCCTACTTCTAGAAAATTTAATTTAGAAAAGTCCAATAGTGCCTGACCCGGGATTTGAACTTTTCGACCAACGAAGCAATCAAAGTACGATAAAATATTTAACTGCTACGGAAAATAATGTCAAAAATAAATACAATCCTACATTATCATATAAAGGTAATGCAGTTAAATGAGTGATACGGACTAGAATTCAATTCAGTACTAAATGGTTTTATACTTTCTCTAAATTATGATTAAAAATTTTAACTTTTTATTGTTGGTTTTCCCTTTCAAATTGTATATGGATACTTTTATCATTATATAAGTAAAAATATACTATTAACACAGATAATATGACGGAGACTACTATCGGGATGCGCACAGAATGCGACACTGAAGGCGGCAACAAGAGATTGTCAGTGTGTGCTCGAGTTCAGTCCGGGGCGGCGGTCAAGTTGTTGCTGTACGCGCCCTGCTGGCTCATCAACAAGACCGGCTTACCCTTGCAGATTAAGGCAAGAATTTCTTGTAGCAGAATGGCATATTGTAGTGAAATGAGGAGCTGCGGTTATTCAATAAAACATTCCCCAGGGGCGTTCCGACGTATGCCACGAGTTGTCAGACGAGCCGCTGCTGTGGTGCCCGGGGCGCTGCGCGGACGAGCGGCTGCGCGTGCGCGTGCACGCGGCGGGCTGGTCGCGCGCGTGCCACGTGCGCGCCGCCGCGCCCGGCCTGCTCGTGTGCGCCAACCCGGAGCGACGCGTCAACTACCGCATGCTTCTCGATGTAAGTCTTAGTATAGTCGCTACACCACCCATTACGTAGCACATTAGATGGAGGCTGAATAAACATGTTATTTTTTAATGTCTTGCAAGCCTAAAATCTCTGTATAATAAAGTCCTGATAGCTCTGTGTGACAATTCTGTGCTAAAAATACAAGAAAACCCTAATACAACCTGTACACCGCTTGCTTGAACCAGTACCATAGCCAAAAAGTCGGGCGAATGTTGTAAAATAAAATTTGAGTTGAAGTATGAGAGGTGTAATTGTTAGTTCATTTTATAAGATTGTAATTTGTAAATGTAGGTACCATGTACGAGTAAGTTGTAGAGGTAATATAAATTATTATTATTGTTGTATGTACTTATACTAAACATTACCGTCTCAGTCCTCGGAGTAAAATCATCTTTAACCAACCTCGAATATAACATTTACTACCTATTACAAACTGCAGTCATACTAGCATTATGTATAATAACTAAGCAAGTATTACTAACGGTTCCATTCCTGTAATTCTTTCAACAATAGTATTGTTTAGTCAAACTGAAGTAACTGACACTAAGGGTAAAAAACGTTAAGTGTAAGTAACGTTGAGTTAATTTGTAACACATCTCATCTCAACTTATCTAACCTCATCGTACTAAAAACACCTAGCTTTTAACACCTTCGCTTGGATAATGGTGGCGAGCGATATAAATGTCGACATGAAACAGGTTACATTATCGGAGCTGTGCCCTGAGTTGACGAAGATCGTAACCTTGCTGCCGTACTTCCTGGTGTACAATGACACGAAAAAGCATTTACGCTTCATGGAGGAGAACGAGGCAGCGGACTTGTGGATAGACTTGGCCCCGCAGCAGTGCACGCCTTTTTGGCCACAAACGGACTCCATGTCCATGCACTGCAAGTTCCGGGACTCGGCGGTCGTGTCCCAACACTTTCTGATTGTGAAGAATCATTTTACTGTCCTCAGAATGGACAAGGGGGTGAGTGATATTGTTTGCTATATTAAAACAAAATTGGTGGCACTTTGTACTTTCTAGATATATCTAGACACAGCGTACTAATTAATGATAACGAATAAAACTTCCATTCTTTTTTGTTTATATATGCATTAAGCAGTAAGGTTAAAATTTGTTACTGTAAGTTATCAAGTAATATCAATTCCAAATAGCAATCTCGAAGATGGCATCGTATAGAATCAAAAAAAAATATAATTCTTTTTTCAGGTTAATCGAGCTCATTATTTATGAGATCTAAAATAAACACTTCGTGTATAAAAAGTTTTATTAAAAATATTTGTACAACTATTGCAATAAATTAATAAATAATAAATAACTTTAATTTCATAAACTAAATTAACGTTAGAAAGCGCATGGCTTAAATTATTTTACGAGGTCATTTTGACTATAATTTAGTTGGACTAATCACTCAGTTTCTATATATTTTAAACTTAATAATTACGCGTTAACTTTCACAATAGACCATTTTATGTGAAAATTATTCATCAAAAATGCGCAAAAACTTACGAAAAACCGTAATCAGTTTTCCGTGGCAGTGGTCTTTCGAGAGATAGTGAGCCATCGTCGTGCAAAGTATACGCGATTCCTTTGGACCTGTGCGTCCATATCTTTATAGTTTTGAGATGAGCATCGCTCTGGTCTTTGGCCGAAGAAACCGGTGGAGAGGGTTCCACAGGTGGTGCCTTGATACTAGCGCTAGGCGTTGGAGCTTTATACCGGGCTTGAGCTGTTACCTGTAAAAGAAGGCGTAGTTTTAAATAAATATCGTAAAATTCAAAAGACATATTCGTATAAATCTGATTTATGATTAGTATATATCTAAATAAATGCATGTAAATTGTCTTTCGTATGTACTAAGTTATTTTACCATAAATAAATTTATGCATGTTCACTCATCAAAATTAGATTTTACAGAGTATTATGTTTTATATATTAATGTACTTACAGTGTAATGAGGTACTTTATAAGAGTCCACGGTATCCAGTTTCGAATGATAGTTCATTAATGGTAAGGCACCAACATTTTCAATTTTGTATGATTCGGAATCCGCCTTGACAACAGTCGGTACATTATTTGTGTACGATGTGTCATAGTCGTTTCCTCTTAAATTTGAGGGTTTTGGTAATTGTTCTTCTTGCATAACGGTGCTATCCGTAAAAATGTAATCACCGTTGCTAGGTAAATTCTCTTTTATTGTATGATGTTCTTCAAACGACTTAGGATAGGAAATTTTTTGATTAAACATAGATTCCTCAGAATCCAGTGATCCAGAATCCAGAATAAATAGTGCTGGTTCTTCTGCTGGGATACTTAACGCTTTGGAATTTTGAAATACGTTTTCGTAAGGATTATTGTAGTCAATGTTGTATGGGCGAAAATCTTCATGTGTATTTGCATATGGACCGTTCAGAGAAAATCGCTGATCATTGCTTACTTCTGAAGCGTCTTCTTTGTAAGGTATTTTATTTTCATATTTTTGAATATCAGGCTTACTAGCTATATAATATGGCCTTTCGAACGTTGACTGTTTGTTATTGTTTGGCGGTTCCCGCTCTTTTTCATTAGCGAATTCAATAATTTTATCAAGATCTTGTTTTGATAGGTATTTCATTATATTATTTATGTCTTCATCTCCTAAGCCTTCGTTTGTTGGTCGCTTACTAACCTTTGGCCTAAAGTTCGGTGGCAGTTGTTCATCATCGTCCGTCATGTATGCTGGCGGTGGCGTGTAAGAAAACGCTCCCCTGACCGGATAGGTTATTGCCGGTCGTTTATAAAATCTATGCGGAGAGCTAGAATAGTACTTGGCTCTCTTGATTCTGGTGTAGCGCTCCAGAGGTTGACATTCTATGCACAATCCACTGCGAATGCTTTCACTTTGAATTTCAATCAAAACGCACAAAAGAACGACTATATTAATGTAAACAATCCACATAGTTTTATTTATGGATGTGTCCGGCTATGAGTCAAAGGAAAACTGAGAGAGTGAAATTGTGTGTCAAATCTTATAAAGGCGGAGTTGAAAGCGGCGTAGTGTAAATTAAATTAGAACCAGCAATGCGTTCGGCGCCGAGTATGCAAATATATGACAGTTACATAATTTCTTGTATAATAACACTTTCTGTTTATTTCAATGTTTATTTTAAATTAAATAGTGTGTATTAAAACACGTTAATAAGAAGGTCGCCTGGTAATTAAAAATACAATAACCAAATCATTAATGAATACGAGAAAAAGTTGACTAAGTGAAGGTCGTTAAAAAGGCTAGAAATATGGTTAATAATACATTTAATATGGATGCATAGGATAATACGATCGCAAGATAAGAAGATAATAAGATCGAAATAGCATGAAAAAAGAAGGAGTAATATAGGTAATTTGAGTAGTAAGATTTAACTTTAAAAAAAATCATAAGAACGCCGATTAATTTCACAAAATAATCAGTTCCTGTTTCTATTAACTTATTTGGTTTGATTTATTAAATAAAAATTATTATTTTTACAGTCGGCAATATGTGTAGAGGTAACAGGGGGAACTGTTAAACCCTTCACAATCACGTTCAAACCCTACAACATTGGGGATGCGCCAGTACGGATAGACAACCTATGTGACGATCTGTTCTTAAAACTTCATCAGGTAAACATATTTACATGTTATTATATTATTAATATATAAAGCCTACTATTCCTATTCCATCGTGGGACGTAAACATAACTGGTGAAACGTGGGAGTGTACTACACTCCTCTGCCTACAGCCATGGTGTTTACATTTCGTCACTTATTTATGTCGCAATTCCTTTTAGGCGGAATCAGGACAAGTGGCATTATTAAGTCCATTCCAATCGATGCTGTACACCTGGGATGACCCAGCTAAAGATAGAAAACTCATATGGAATCTCTATAACAACAAAGGAAAAGGATTCGAAGCTGATTTCTCAGCAGATGGGTATGTCATAATGTGTGAAATACTTGCAGTAAATAAAGGGAACATTTTATGAATCTGTGTTAAATAATTGACATTTTTCGGTAGATTTGGGGAAGAAAAAATCACATTTCATTCTGTCAAGCATTCTACACTGGTGGCTACCAGCAGTGTCACCTCCAAATTATCTTCTACTCTTAAGAGACTGACCCCGAAGTCCCCCGAGACTCGTTCTTCAAGCAGCGACGACTCAGATAACTCAGATCTTCCCGAAAAGCGCAGAAAGAGAATGAGAAAAGACAAGGTTATCGTTCATTGGATTTCGTTCATGGACGGCTACCAAAGAGTCTTCGCACTAGCTCAGGACGAAAAAATTGCACATCAGTACAAAATGAGAATCAACGCAGAAAAAAGCAACTATGAAGTGTACATGTCCTTGGCCAGCATTGGTGTATCCGTTTGTGTGCAAACAAATTCGGGAGTAAAGGAACTGTCTTACATAAGTATAACAGACTCACTTCCCCGATGGGAAATTAATGTCAGCGATAGATGGAAGAAATTAGCGCCAGACGTGACGGCGTGGACTGAGGAAAATTATCAAATGGAAATGAAAAAGTGTCAGATAGAAGAGAAAATTGTGATTGATTTCGAAAAAATGCAAATGACGAAACCTTTCTTTTCGGAGTTGAGACGAACGTACAATCCAGGTCTGTGGATGCAGCTGCGCAAATCTGACACTCATGCTTACTGCCATCTAAAGCTACATAGATTCCAGATAGACAATCAACTGCATGATGCTATATTTCCTAGTGTTTTATATCCAGCACCACCTCTCTATCGCGTTTCATCTAAGGATATAAAACCTTGCATAGAAGTTGTTGCTCTTAAACAGCACAGACCATCGTTGAATCAAGATGTTTACAAGTATATCAAAGTCTTGATGCAGAGTTACTGTGTTAATTTGGACCGTGGATTCGTGAATTACGTGTTTGAAATTTTAAATCATTGGAAAATTAAAGAGAAGCCAGCAATAAGACTCAGGGCCGATTTGGCGCTGGTCCATATGCCACTGCCAATTATAGCTATGAAAAGCCAAATGAATGCACAAAAGAACGTTGTCTTTGAATATGTTCATTTATCTCCGATCAAACTGAAACTTAGCATGTCGTCGAAGGGGTACAGAGCTGAGAATACAAGATTAGATAACACTGGTAGGACACGTTTTGGAAATCAGAAGGAGAATCGACCTAAGCTTTTCAACAGCGATCTTTTAGAGTACTTGTTTAATTCGTGGGCTTCTTCGTTATGTGACATGAGGGACGTCGATAT
This sequence comes from Jemadia suekentonmiller, assembly GCA_018245575.1. Classification (NCBI taxonomy): domain Eukaryota; kingdom Metazoa; phylum Arthropoda; class Insecta; order Lepidoptera; family Hesperiidae; genus Jemadia; species Jemadia suekentonmiller. Next base: position 10,626 of record DWDU01002111.1, read on the forward strand.
AAGGTTTGTCAGCAATCAATTTATACGCATATTTATGTTATGTTCAATCTTGTAAACTTTATTTATGTATTTCATTCCAGGATGGGTTTCTTGGAGTTGAGGAACGCTCCGATCACAGTTCCGTCTCTGATCGAGACTGCATCTCGACACTATTGGGTACAATTGGTGCAACAGTTCTATGTACTGATATTGGGTCTCAACATCCTTGGTAATCCTTACAGCTATATAGGTGACTTCTCTAGAGGACTCAAGCAATACTATGAACCTTTCTTGGTATGTTATCCAAATGACTCTTAAATGTAACTGTTATACTTATCATTGAATACTCTTCTTTACAACGTTGATAATGTTCTCTGCATTACTCTCCAACAGGGAAAAGCTTGTCCACTTCGAGAATCTGATGCAGCCCAGTTGTTGCTGCGTGGGGCAAGAAAACTACTCGGATGTTCGAGTGATGCTTCTCAACCTACTATCTTCGAAGGTGCTCCTCGCTTGAGACCGGCAAGAAGACGAACAGGTAATTGAATCACACTTCGCTTTGGTGCGCGTGAAACTTTGTTTAAAAATATTTTATTTTAGATCTATCTTTGGATGTGTGAAACTTTCTCAGAAAACGTTTTTAAATTGAAACAAACCGTATATTTTTAATTAATCCGTACCATGCGTACTTAACAGCACGCCTATAATCCCCGAAGAGGTAGGCAGAGGAATGTAGAACACTACCACGTTTTACCAGTTACGTTTACGTCCCTTTATAGAATAGTGAGTCAGCTTATTGTTATACGCCGGGCACAGACCCAAACTCCGAGCCATTACTAGAAAATGTAACTATTATAGAAATTCTAATTAGAATAATAATACCTGACCCTGGTTTGAATCCAGAATTTCTCGATTGTCAGTCGCACTAGTATCCACTCGATCAACGCGGCAGTTAATTCATAAATTCGCTATTACTTTATTTTATGAAAAATTCGATTTTCATTTCTCCTTCCCTGCTTTCCTGCTTCCTTAAAACACTAGCGTATAATATAATAACATTACGTACTGCTTCTATGTTGTATAAGTACAAAATCTGTGATGAAATATTACAAATTAGAGCGCAATGAGTTAACCAGTTAACCTTGTCATGCTAAGTAACATTATTAAAAACACTTGTTACTTATGAATGTTTAGAGTCGTAAAACATAATATTTTTACGTACCTATCTTCTCCACGTGTTAAAAATCGAGGTTTAAGACCTTCTCGTAAATGTTAGAAGTGAAGTTGAAATAATTTACAATCAGCTGAGGTAAAAAGAAATGATCCTTTAATTATAACTATTATATTATCACATAAGGTCCTTCACGGGATAGGCAGAGAGCACTAAACCAAATACTCCATTCATAAATGTCCTATCAATGGCTTAATTAAAATATATTACCTGAAAACTCTTATGTAACAGGTGACGACGGTACCGTGATAGACGACCTGCCGCAAGCTGTACTGGAGGACTGCAAGAGGAACCCCGTTGGCGTGGTTCTCTCCATCACCGGACTAATGGCTAAATCAGACATGGGTAATTTTAAACATCTCTAAACATATGGGACTAGAGCTATCATTATAAGTTCGAGATCACAAATTGTCTGAAATCATTATGTCGCTACAAGTACGAGTTAGCAAAAAATTGTGTGATGGCGTAACTAATTGTGTAGCCGGCCCTCAGTTTTACTGTACGTACTCTCGTTTTGTTTAAGACACACCATACTGATTGTAAGTGGATTTATATCGTTTTTTGAAAATTTCATGCGCGGAAACAGTTCAAAATTACCTACCTATTTCCGTGATAAAACGGTGCATCAAGCTGAACCATTAAGAGTACTAACTTGTCCTCAGTTCTTCTGTGTTTGATAAGAAACTTAAAGTTCCAAAGATTTTTTACAATCCAATTTCAGCGAAGAACTCATGAAATAACAAAAATAAGTGAAAATTAAAATAAAATATTAAGAAAAATGCATGTTTTAATATTTTTAAATGTTAGCTTATGAATAGGTAATGAGTTTTGTATTATTTTGCGTCAGTAATCAAATTTTTTTTTATACTTTTCATCTTCATTTCAGCATGGTAGCATGCATGAACACAAGTACGTTCTTACATAGGTTATTAACACACGGTGTACTTTTGACAAGTCGCCAGCTACTGGGCTAAGAATTTTCACGTTTAGTTTCATTTACTCTATTGATCATTATATTTATTATCACCAATCGCGGGGGCAGCCCTACCATGAATATAAATTGATTAAATTTTACTGATAATTCCCGCTCTCCGGTCATCTTGGTTCCAAAAACTAGGGCTGTACATGGTCAGTAGTACTGTTAGTAGATGTGGAAGCATAAAGGTGGATTTATATAAATATTCCAATTGAAAATTCTAACATTGCCCTTTTGTATATTTTGTCTTACAGATTTACACGTTATTGTTTAAATGATACATCGTTTTCGTTTCATATGCTTAATTTAACGCAAGATAAACGAAGCAAGTAAAATAGGGGCGAATTATAGGTCACTAATTAATTTTTCAATAGACTTTTAAAAAATTGATTTCGATGAACTGGAACTAGAAACGTTGATAATTAACATAAACATTTAGTGATAATTAGTATGTATTAGCATTTAGCGA
>DWDU01002112.1:0-13280 GCA_018245575.1 Jemadia suekentonmiller
GTCTGGATATGTGCCCGATGCATGGCAATAGGCTCACCACCTATTCCATAGTGGGACGTAAACCTAACTGGTGAAACCTGGGAGTGTTCTACATTCCTCTGCCTACCTCTTCGGGGTTTACAGGCGTGATGTTACGTTTTTTTTTTAAAATAAAGTATTGTATCGGATATTTAACATGTTCGGATCTTAAGGACGGTTTACATCTATCAGCGTGCATTGGTGTAAAACTACTTTCTGTCCGTCACCATTCAGACCACTTTTCTTTTCAGGTTCAGTATGTCATGTTTCAGTATTTGGAACTATGTTCTGGAGCGAAACAATCCATCGTTAGACGTGAAGAGAATAATTCATTGTTTCTCAAAGAAACGCAGAGATGATCCAATTTTAGCGATGTCCTGTTCAAACAATCCTATTATGATCTGACGTTAACAATCCTTTTTTTACAACTCTATTCGAGACTTTAACCGCTAACTAAGTAACCGCTGTTGTCATGTTGGTGCTAATTCATAAAAGAAATACGTTCCAGGTCAATGTGTCCGTCTGGCGATAGCCTTACGAGGGCAATTAACTTATCTCGTTCAGGTCTCTGTACCTTCATCAGATAAGTTAATAATGTCGGATCTGCAGGTAGAATACGTAAGAGTCAGTCCGTAAGGCGACTAATGAACCTGTGTACTATTATGCAATGTGTATCCAAAAATTATACCATTGAGCGATATCTGGATATTATTAATATTAAATAATACCTTTACATGGAGCATATTGATGTTAGGAGGAGTTATGGCAGTGCCTTAGAATTCACTCTCCGACTTCTGGGCGTCTGTGTTCAATTTCTGAAGAAGACTTGCATACCTTAGATTTCTCTATATTGTTACCGAATCAGACGTAGCGTGGGGTAAGCTGGGGTAACCATTATTAGGTGTATATACATGTATGCAAAATTATGTAGATATTTTTTGTACCTTTCACCTTGTATTTTTGACTGCCTCGTTGGTCGTGTATGTTGCAAGCGCGACTGCCGACCGGGAGGTCCTTGCTTCGGTCCCGGGTCGGGCACTATAGAACTTTTCTAATTTAGATTTTCTAATAGTGACTCGGAGTCTGAATTTGTGCCCGGTGCGTGGCAATAGACTCACCACATATTCCATAGTGGGACTTAAACGTAACTTATGAAACGTGGGAGTGTACTACACTCCTCTGTCTACCTCTTCGGGGATACAGGCGTGATGTTACGTTTTTTTTATTTTTTGTACCTCTTCACACTCAGACAAAATAAGTAATTCTGCTCGTCAAACAAATATTTGGTCGGGATATGAATCAAACCTTACGCCCCCGACTCAGCAGTCGAGATTACTAATAACTGGGTCAGAGGGTCAGTCAAATTAAATGTCACTTGCTGTAACAGTGAAGGAACACATTGTGTGGAAATACGTAAACCTGGTAAAATTAATCGTAATGTTTTTTAGACGCCCGAAGTCCGTCAACACATAAGTTTCTGGTGAGGTGTATTTTGCCATTTTCTATTCTAGTCCTGAATGGAAAACTGTACAGAAATACGGATCATAAAATGAATCAGTGTTAGCTTATTGTAATCTTTTAACCATACAAAATACGTACAGAATTATGAAAACATATATTAAGTGTCTGCTTTCATATAATAACGCTGCGTTCGTTGATAAATAATTAGTTAGTCATAATTAATTAACATAATGAACTAACGAGTTCAAAATAAGGACGGTTAAAGGTTTAATATACAATAACCGTACGTGTTGCTTTATATATATTTTCCTCAATAGTACATTACATTATATAAAAAACAGTTTGATGTTCCCGGCTTCGTTATAAATGGAGTTTAAATCGTGCAACATCGCGAACAAGCAACTTGGCTTGCTGAGCACGCGCGCAGGCTCTGTACTCCAATCTACCCAGATCAGGTCCAAAGCACCTCTCGCTGTTGCCAGAAAGGTAATGTATAATGTAAAGTGAAGGAATAAAGAAGCCGTTATGAACAGCTCACCAGGAAACTCGCGATATTATATTAATATATATGTGTATAGATTTAAAAATAAAGTTAATGCACCCTACAGGAACACATACAGGAAAAATAATTGTGTAATTCTGGTCGATCGGTCATCGAACTTCTTAGTCAGTATCCGTAATATTATGTAATTAATCAACGTTTTCAATTCTTAGGAGTATTTCAACAAGTAATCATAATGACGGGTCTTCTAGGGGGACATAAATAGGAATGGGCCAAATAAATTATCTGTAACAGATAATGTGATGTTCCTAACCACGAACCAATTATATGAAGAAGTCCACTTCATTTTTGGTATTTATTTTCTGAAGATGTTTAATATTTAATGTAAAGATGTCTCCTAATATTTTGCAGGATAGCCAGACAGTTTCAGATCTGTTTGAAGTTTTTGTTCATAAGCGTTCGCTGATGTCAAAAATGCCACAGCAGATATTGTTATTTTCTTAATTATTCTGAACTACATATCCTTACATACCAATAAGAATTACTTCACGGCACTATAATATTTTCCTAATTTAGATTTTCCGAAGTCCCGATGTATAGCAATAGGCTCACCACCTATTCATGGTGGGACGTAAACGTAACTGGTGAAACGTCAGAGTGTTCTACACTCCTCTGCCTACCTCTTCGGGTATAACAGGCGTGATGTTACATTTTGCGTTATATATCACTACATTTTTCACTGAAACATGATCTACATAGTTAGCTTCTATTATAAAACGAATGAGGCCTTAAGTGACAGAGATATATACCACTAGTTATCTTATTTTTCACATCATGGTGCAAAATTAGCTTACATCCTTGGCCACGCAAAGCTACACATTAGAGCGTAGGATGAGGCTCGCGCGTATATCTCCATTAATAAGCCGAGTTCAGTGTAAATCATTGTGGCGGAAGATATTCCAGCGAATGGTCTTCGTTTATTTGGATGAATGGCTTTCCGACTGGCTTCCGACGATTCGACCTGGATGTATTGAGGTCAAGAGGATAAACAGGTACTCGTTTGCCACTGACAGTGGAAAAAATGGTGATGATGACATGTGGCAAAATTGAAACGTCATAACGTATGCGTTTTATGTGACGAGGACGTATCTGCGTGCCAGATTAGAAAGGGTAGATATGCTGGATTAATAGTAGTTCATTAAATTAATAAAATTGACCATATAAACCAGTACCGCGTTGATCATTGTTCTGATGGTGTACGAGAACGTTGATTTACTACTCGAATGATTTTTATTTATCCCGAAATTCTTTTTATATTAAAACAGTTAGGATGAAAGCTTTTTATCTAGTTTTAATTATCAAGCATTCTGTAACTAAGTAGGTTAATAGTCAAAACTAGTAAAACTGTTACTCCGATCAGCGCGGGCATGTTTTTGCGAGTAAAACCTTTTGCATAAATACATATGTATCCAAGAATCTTTATACGTATAATAAACGTAATGTGTATATTACCTGTCTGTATCTGGGTCTTAGTCTGACAGGAATTCTATTCATGAATTATCACCAATAGGGAATTCGTATTTTGCAATTTCCTTAGTTATCAGAAAATTACTTGGACATCGGTAACCACTTACTTTGATATATGTGAGAGCCATGAATATTTAATAGCGGGAGAGCCTTCAGTTGCGCGGTAGCAAGGGGCGGCTAGGGTCGTTTATTAAGGCTTCATAATACATTATACATCTAGTTTATATTCCACGTTCGGACGAGTTTATTACTTTTTTAACTTTAGCTTTCATCTTTTGGTTGGGATTTTAGGTTTAACCTTATTGAACATTCAAAAGGCTTGAATACAAATAAATATCTTTTTCGACTACGTTTGTTTCCGTCGGTGTTGATTATGTAAGATATTTTATCAGCAAGTATTATTTAAAATATTTTATATACTTACATGTTTTTATAAGAAGTTATAGCTTACTGGTCTAAATTTTTTTGTTCATCAGTTGTTTTAAATCACGGCGCGTGCCTCTCTATATATTGTGTGTATGATATCACCTGTTGTAATATTACCTGTTGTAATATCACCTGTTGTAATAATGAAGGCAAACATCGCGAGGATACATCTATACCCTAAAATTCTGCACAATGTTGTTTCACAATAGGGAACCATTATAGACTATACACTTATTAAACCTTCTCATTGAGAACAATAAAACAAAAAGGGTTGATTATGGTGATGTATCGACATTTAGACGAATATGCTAAAGTAGGGTACAGTCTGCGATGAAAATATGTAGTAAGTAGGTATATTATCAATGAAATAATCAAGATATGCTTCCTTTCTGCCTTTCAAACGAAATTGTGATTCCCTCTTAACAATCTTATTAACGGATAAATACTACAGGTATAAAAACCAAATTGGAAGAAACTAACTCAATTTGAAGCTTGCTCTGTACCTACTGTTATTCTTACCTTTTGTTGTTCCAACAATGTGTACGTATTGTAATATGATCCATACCTGCCGGCGTCCCGCAATACGAGACAAAAGTCATGCGGCCCCAGTAACAGAACAAGTTGTGACAAGACAGAACATGTTTCGTTTTGATTACACAGGGATAGTCAATTCTTCAAACGAGTTTCGTCCCAGCAACTTGTTTTTTTATATCTGTGTTTTCGGGCTCGAGTTAAATACAGAAAATACTATAGGGTCCTCAATCCAACACACGTAATTCGAATGACATCTTTAATCCGCTTATACATATGTCATATTATGTTAGTATATAAGTGGCTGAATATTTTTTTAATATAATATGTTTACTTGACATTATTCAAGGCATTAACACTGGCATTAAAGATCAACGACCCATTTAAACCGCTGTTGAACAGGATTTTATAAAAATAACATAACTAAGTGCTGCTTGGCAGGTGTCATTTGACGAATACTATGTAGAAAACTGAGCGTGCATATTTTCCCTTAATACAAAAGGAAAATAACCCTCTTCACAATAGTATTGAAATTTATATTTTTGATCTTAAAACGCATATAACTTCGCTAAGTGACAAGTATATGTCAGTGATTCGAACCTCAAACTACAGGATTTAAAGACTAAATTTTAAACCCCTATCACTGCTGTACTATCTTACTTTTTCTAACTCTTAAAGAGGTTTCTAGGTTACCAACATAAAAACAAACGAAGATTCATATTCGTCGCTATAAAAATATCGATATGACTCAGTTGTTCCGATGACGTTGGTCACTGTGTTTTATGTGACTTCTGTATCTACTTACGATGGATGTGATATACGAGTATATGTAACAGGCGATTTTATTAGAGAATCGTAATATCTCCGCTGTCCTTCCGAAGTCAGAAGGCTATTAAGGCCAAAGTTAGCGGGTATGATGTATGCGAGTCAAAATTCCCTTATAAAAGTCAAGATAAGTTGTGCGTTCTAATGGAATGGGAGATAAGCCGGTAGCCGGAGTTTTTGGGTGTACAAATGTTTCTTAGTCGGGAAGAGTTGGGAAGATTTTCCTGGGTTATATAACTTGTTCAACAATTGACAAAATGGTTGCGGATTATGTTGATTTACTGCAATAGATTTTGCGTTCAATACTAGACTTACCGAGTTGTATCTGTTGACGTATTTTCATATAAGGTACTAAAAGCTTATGTTAACTGAAGTATTTATACCTAATATGTTTCATTTTAATAAGACATCCTTGGAAATAGAATGCTAAAGTAAAAATTCTACTGCTTGACGAAAGTAGTGTCTCCGAAGTTATGTTGAATAAATAACAAACAGCTGATTCTAAATTATAATAATGACGAAAGGTATTTAGCAAATTCCATAGTAATCTCATTCCCAGGATTAGCGCATGACTTTAATTCACGAAGCACCTATAAATGTTATCGATCGCGTGTCAGATATATTAGACGCTTATTATTGGCCGGGAACAGCTCTGCAGTCGAGCTGGTAATAGAACATTTGAATTATTACAGCATTTATTATGCGATGTGATATACGCTCTCAGACATTTTCGACTTATTCAAGATAACCTGTGTAATGTTTATAGATAATTGCGGAGTACCATTTATATAAGAAATCCTTGTACTTATTCCACAATGATATTTATCGGGGCCTTAATGCGCAGTAGGACTTCGCCACGTCAACATAAGGTAAATAGTTTTCAGATTGAAGTAGGTACGAAGAAGGCATGCCGTCGCTGGATATAATTCCTTTGTTGGAACAAAGCGTTTGTTATTACATTAAATTTAATATATCAAATCGACTGTCACGTCGATCAAATAGTTAATCAAGAGGCTAATCAAGAGGCCCTGGGTTCAAAACCCCGGGTCGAGTAGTATTTGATTTTTCTTAGATGTTGAATAGTGCAAATTTGTAGTGGAGGCTTGGAGTCTGCATTTGTGCCTGTTGTATGACAATAGGCTCACCTCCTATTTCATAGTGGGACATAAAGGAAATTTGGAATATGTATTGCACTCCTGTGTCTATCTCTACGAGAATTCCTGGCGTGAAATTGTTTCAATGTATCATATGCTACGTTAAGAAAGTGCGTTTGTTAGACTTCACTTGCTTTACAGAAAATTATTTTCTTGATAGTTACACTAAGTGAAGTTTAATTATATTAAAACACATATATGTAATTTGTATAGTAAAAGGTACACGCCGAGATTAGAACCCAGGTCTTACGGAGTAGTAGGTTGAATTCTAAATCACTAAGCTATCAATGCTTATTGCACTGTTCTACATTAAGTGCTTATAAATAATGTATAATATTCAAAGTCAGGTTTATACATTATGTTAGTTCGCATAGAAATCTAAATAATACGAGTACGTTGGGAAGTCGTTAATTGGGGTTTTGGAGTGTTAAATAAAACGGTATTTTTTCCTCTTAGAATTTTAAATTTTATCTGTCAAACATGTTTCATTCAGTTCAATGGTCTTTTCCGTCTTTCTAGTAATTTCATAATATTGCTCTCAGCGAAATTCGGGTCCTTATCAGCATAAAACTCAGCCAAGTGCGATTTCAGGTTATTGTTATTACTAAAATTTTTACCGCTTATAAACTTTAGTAAGATTCTACATAGCTGATAGATATGCTGCAAGGTCGGCGTTATTTTAGAGTTGCGACATTCTCTACTCAGCTTCAATAGTTCCATATGTAGCGCTGAAGATGTATGAGTTTCAGCATTGTTTTCACGGAACACGTTCGCTTTGCGATTTGCCAAATCAGCTCTTTCCCCGTTTATAGCTTTCTTTAATTTTAGTGTTGTTGACAGTCAATGCTTGAGTTTTCAACGCGATATCCTTCTGATGCTATTCAGTTTTCGATTCAGATTCATGTATTTCATCGCTCTTTGAGAATCGTCCTTTATGACTAATGTCATCGTACAAGTTTCATTTTTATAACTCTATAGATATTGGTCTAGTAAATCAAAAATCTTGATTTCATTAGTAAAGTACATTTTGTTCAAAGTCACACGGAATTTAAATAATACGGAATTCAAATAATGCGTTTCTTAGCGTATATATTTCCGACCTATTTTATTATTTACAATAGCTGTTTGTTACGCTAATGTATTTGAGTTAATAGAAATTACTTTTATGCTATCTCAATAACTTTTATGTAATAACAATTTCTAATCCCTTATTTCACTTCACTATTGCTTAATTTAAAGCAGTATTCTAAATATGTACTTTTTCAGAACATTGGTTAGCTTTACAGCAAAATTCATTTAGCGACTTGGGGCTGGGGGGCTATGGGGCTTGAAACTTTGCGCTGTAACAATCAATTCCATATCCTCCATCTTCAATTCTATACAAAAGGTAAGTGGTTGTATAATTCGATGTATGATCTCATTTTGAGGACTCTAGCGCCACTGAGTAGTTAACTCTACCCGCTGATCTACTAATGCACTTAACATTCTAAGAACTTCATTTGTTTCATTGTGACTAAAAACAATTACAATTCGAACATTACAAGCAATTCCGAAACGGATCATACTAATTTACATTTAGCTCTCAAATGAGCAAAGGCCTAATTCGTCATGCAGCCGCAAGCACCTAGATCGAACGAGCGCACGGTGATAATGAATGAGTCAATGACACCAGAGTGTCACAAACAATACCGTTTTGCTATTTAAATGTACTAACGAAACCCTTATTACAAGATAGTAAGGTGGAGATTTGTGTGACTTCTCCATTAGGAGTTGTCATTTGGAATGAGCATAGCTGTCCAGTCAATGATCAAGTTACTGCACGAACTCTATACCTCATTGTTGACATGAGACGTTCTCCATCCCGCTCGTGCGCAAGGAGATATGTTCCGTCTCTGTCGGGTGTCAGTTTTATGTATGCAAGGTGTTCAAGTGGTATGCTAATCCACTAGTTGGTTGGAAAATCGTCCGTTGTAAGGCCGAAGTCGATGATATTGCGAATTTTAATTAGTTTCACGTTTAAAAATTAAATTCTTTAAATATGTATGTCAACATGTCATCCTGTGAATTTAAAGATTAGGGATAATATTGATAAAGGTAAAGACCTTAAACAATATTAACCCTAATGAAGATTATAGTACCTGAGCCAGAATGACATATCTCCAATCCTCAACATTTGGTCGATACATTGTAGTAGATCTTTTATGGTAGCATATTGCTATTTCACAAAACTGTCGTCGTTATCGTCATCAGCATGGCATTTCTTCTTCTTAGCTCTATGTTTTTCTATTCAATATGGTAATGCCACGCGACCCAATTCGAGTTATTAGACCTCTCGCCCTTTACAGAACATACTCGTAATTGATAACTCTAAGATGTGTAGGATTCCTTAGTATGTCTTTTTTTACGTTCGTTGATTACGCAGAATTATGTTGTCGTTTTATAAGGTTCTATAAAATCGGATGATCACATGTAATCAAGTGACCCACGTGTCTCCTCAACTTTCTTGGTAAACAAAAGGACGATATGCATTCATAATCCACCTGCATGATTGGAGGCCGCACAAACCCGAGTCTACTTGGTTTCACGTCCGGTACAGAAATATAAACAACAAAAATAAAACACAAGACAACCATTGCCTCTTTGTAATGGAGATCCTTAGAGTTCTTTGTGGTAACGCATCAATGGACGCCGGAGAATGGTGACCAGCGAAACAAAACGATGTCGACGTTATTGGAAACAGGATGAGATTAAAAGCACAAGATTTTTGGTTAATTAAGATTGCTCTTAAAGTAATTATGGACCTATGCAATAAACGAAATGCATGCAATAAATGAAATAAACGAAAAATCTAGTTACAAACCTTACATATGAAATTGAGACAAATATATATGTATGTTTGAACAAATTCAACGATTTCCTTGATAAATACAATATGCCGTTCTTTTTATTGTTTTGTCACTTGCCCTTGTAAAAATGATACCGACGACATGTTTCAGTTGTCTCCACGCACATGTTTTCTAATCTTTGTTTAAAATATAGATGCATAACAGATCTATTAGCAATAAATAGTCGCAATCTTAACCGTATTTTACTTTAAAGTTACAATAATCCACACGATTCTATAGAATATCGAGAGCAGTGACACAGCGCCGTTTGCTTTCCAACAAAGTTTTTGTTTGCTCGTTATCTGAGGGAAAAAGTTCTAACGTTAAATTTGTTTCCGAACTCTTTCTGTTGTAAATAACTACACAAAATGTAACATTTATTATTAATATTAATTACTGAAGTTACTAACTTTCGTAAATGACAAAAAGTATCCACTTAACAGTAAAATAAAATTGTGACTTAAATATTGAAATGAAAAAAAAAATCGAAATCCTATAAATTAAACATTTCCTAGTATTTACTATTTGACTGTCCCGTTGGTCGAGATCTTGCGAGCGTGACTGCTGTTCGAAAGGTCCTAGATTCGATCCCGTGATTGGATTTTATTTAGTTATTCTAGTATTGTCTTGGAGTTTGGATTTGCGCCTGGTGTCCTGTTCTATAATGAGACGTAAACGTAGATGGTGAAATGTGGGAATATACTTCACTCCTCTGGCTACATTTTGGGGAATTGCAGGCATGATGTAACATTTTCTTCCTATTTACCACTTTTGATAATAGTTGATAATCCATGTAGTTTTTTACTTTAAAATGCGTTCTACATTTTTAAGAATCTAATAGCGTTTTATTTTCTTAAAGTTTTTCAAATTCAACTTCTTTTTTGACAAAGGATGCTATGAATATCCGTAGCGCGGCCAATTTTGGGTTTTGGTTTATCAGTATGTATATCTAAATAGTACGTTTGGACATCTGATACCTATGACCACTTACGCTTACGCTTATTTGCAAGTTACCAATGATACAGTTAATCCGTCGAAACGTCATTAATTTATTTAAGTGCCGCGTCATAATATCCTGTTGTATTATTTCTTCTCCACTCACAATAATGTTTGTTCTAATGATTGTACATATTTCTGTAATTTTGTGTAGGTACTCCAATTTTATTTTCCTGAGGAATTACCGACCATATTGGATCTCCGGTACAAATCTATCCGACGATTATCCTAAAAATATTATCCTGTCTCGTGTTACCTAAACCTTAAAAGTAAGACTCTGTAAATCGACGCTCGCTAAGTATCACGTGATCCGTAGCTCGTGTAGTACACTCCCCTTTCGAAGTATTAATTCGCTCACGTACGGGGGAGCATATAAGCCCTCCTATTTGGTATTACCAACAGTGTATGACATTCTTGTTAACGAACAATTTCGAAGTAGTTAGCTCGATGGCGATATTAAATTACACTTCCGGCTTCTACGTAACATATACTTGCTGTTCCAATTTCTGTTAGTATCTATTCAGAAGTCTACAACGTTTTAGTGGACGTTTTGTAAATAATTCAATCTTTCCGAATTTGTTCAGTGTTTTTGCTTGTACCTTTGCAGTGGTACCTTTGTTTGGCACGTTTGCTTGGAGGCTTAAGGCCACAATTTGTGAGACTGGTCAAAGTGAGTAGTGATAGATTTTAGTTACCTCAGAGAACATACTTTCGAAGAACTCTTAGGGTTCAGGTTCCTCATGATTTTTTTCGTTACAGGCATAGAGAATGTTATTATATGATAGATGATTGCTAGAATTTGATTATATGTCAACTGAACTAAAGCTTATTATAATTAGAGTTCAACTAATTATAAAATTTGGCTTTATTTCAGCACTAATAATAATGTCGATATTCTAAATTAATTCTAGGAATTTCAATTTAGGTAAACCAGATAGTACTCAACCCTGCAATCGAATACTGGACCTTTCACTCGGTAACTGTTCTTGCATCCACTCGACTAAAGAGGCAGTAAGAATACATTAGGTATCTGGTATATGTAATTATTATTATATTATAAAGCCAGATCCTTTACGGGGTGGGCATAGAGCATGGAGACAAGCGTCTTTATTTTTACGGACCTGCCGTGCTTCTTCCAAATTCATCACTCTCTTGATACACGCACGTCGCTTTCGGAGATATCTATCTCCCATATCAGTCAAAACTTGACCTATTTGGACAAGATAAGTGAACATTAGTCTCACTCAGCACCTACATACGTCCATCAACATGTTACTTGTATGTAACTTACATTGACAGGAAAATTTATCTTTCCAAATATACGGCAAATTTCTACGTATCATGATGATTGATTTGAAAATATTTACACTACTATTTCGATTCACTTAAAATAGAACATAAAGAATTTGAATTATATATATTATTATGTTTGTATAAAATTCTGTTTGCGCCCTTTTTATATAGCCTGTCTCTGTTTACACCAGAATCCTTTATGCTCGGTATAACTCTTCAAACAGGAAATCATGCTTTACGCTTTGGTGATTTACACAAAAAAAATTGTTGTTCCCATTCACCAATTTTGCCATCGTTGTACGCTTCCTCGCTTCTCAGAGCCGCGATTCGTCGAGTTTCTTGGTCGTAACGTACGCGCACTACGCTCTGTACTGCGCGCAAGTTGTTTTAGGGTTGCCAACTTTCAGTTTGTTTAACTTATAATATATAAGTAATATTAATTCAAAAAAATTATATTTTTCTGTTTTTATTTATTTATTTTAAAATTTTGTGTTCAAAGTGTTGTTTTAGACAAATGTTTTTTTTTTCATAATATCTATTGTAAATGGCAGCAAAGCAAATTGTCTACGATCAAGCAAAGCAAAGATCTACCAAATTAAATATTTCTGTATCATAGTATAAATAGATTTACAAAATGGTACATTTTACTATCATTTTAGATACATTTAAATACATTTCTTTTCAAAAATTAACAATTTACATATACATTTTATTGCTATTTAAAATCCGGTGAGAAGTAAAATAGGGTTGCCAATCATACATCAGTGTGAAGGACTAGACAACCCTAGCTGGCTCCCCTTCAAAAGTTTTAATTTGCTCACGTACGAGAGAACATAAGCGCTCTGGCTCCGCATTAGCAACAATGGGGTGCAGAGAGCGAAAATTCCACTATGGGGTCTCCTACACCACTCGTACGAGGATTGTTTTGCGAACGGTTGTAGTATAGCGCGGATAGTTTCAGCGCTTTAATCTCTCCTGAAACCTTTAATGAAGCTGGGTCGGGAACAAGCTTCACACGAACTCTATGTAATGCACATGATTATGTAAAAAAGATAATAATTAATTGAAAGTCTCAACCCTATTGTTACTTTAAGTTTGTGACTGTTATATTCTTGCGTATTTCACCGAGTCTTCACCGTTTGATCCACGGTCATTTGAAATCTTCGCTTGTCCTTATTGTAAATAAAACAAACTGACTATTTCTGTGTGATTAATGTTACATTAAAATGTATGCAATCTATTTATATGTTAATTAAATCATAACATGCTAATCAGGGGTATGTCCCATAATGTCTGTGGAGTTATTATGAGATATACCCCAGCGAACCCTCTCATTCAGAGGAAGTACTTGACTCCGGCTTACCGTTTCGGCGTAGCGGGTACATCCGCGCTTTATAACTAAATATGTATTATGAAACTTTGGATAGCGTATGAGTGTGTTAATTGCTAATGTTAAAATATTTTGTATTTTGTAGACACTATAAATTTTATACTTATTGTTACATCGGAACTCCGTTTCTTTTACTGCGTAGGTCGATAGCGTTTGGAAATAATAAACGTAACATCACGCCTATTATCCCCGAATAGGTAGACAGAGGAATGTAGAACATTCCCACGTTTCACCAGTTACGTTTACGTCCCACTATGGAATAGGTGGTGAGC
>DWDU01002113.1:0-13280 GCA_018245575.1 Jemadia suekentonmiller
GGTGAAACGTGGGAGTGTTCTACACTCCTCTGCCTACCTCTTCGGGGATTACAGGCGTGATGTTACGTTTTATAATTATTAGTATTACGTGGCGTGTAGTTGCAGGTGCAACTGCTGAGCGGTTTGAACATTCAGGGTTAGAACCCGTGTCAATTAATATTGATATTGTAACTTGACGTTAACAGTAGTAGCTTGGCGCCAGGATCTGTGCCCGGTATTCAGGAATAGGCTTACCTGTGGGATTATAGGACAAATGAATAGTTTTATCTGGTACGATAACATTACTGGGCAAACGTGAAAGTGAACCACACTTTAACGTACTCTTCTGGAAGAATCACGCGTCATACTACATTTATATCGTCACGGTAGATCCTTTACGGGGTTGGCAAATAGCAACGAGTGCCAAATATATGCGCTTCGCAGACCTGTCGAACGTAAAATATTATGCATTTTACATCAGTTTGTCATTCAATTTCATAACTATAATTATTACATACTGATAAACATTCTCGTCTCCAAACAATTGTGTCGTAAGAACTCAACAGTTCCGAAGAAAACATTAATTTTTTTAACACAGAGCTCCGATAAGCGCGCGTAATTAGGTTATCTAGTGTACCGCGTACTCCACTATGGTAATGGTGGAATGGATGAGCAGTGCACTTGACTATTTTGAAATAGCTACTATTAACATTAAATATCATTCGCTATAATAATAAGGATTTATGCCCGGTGCATGGTAATAGGCTCACCACTTATTCCATAGTAGGACGTAAACGTAAATGGTGAAACGTGGGAGTGTTCTACACTCCTCTGCCTACCTCTTCGGGGATAACAGGCGTTATGTTACTTTTTTATAATAGTGGGGGAAAAGTTTGTTGGGAAAGGTACTTAACATTTTCAGTATAATGTACTGAAGGGCGTGTGAAACCTGACAAATCTGACAAATCTGACAAATCTGACAAATCTGACAAGCCGTAGTCGGTTAGCGTTGTAGACTATGTCCTTGATTATTTTGGTTGTGAGAGCAGATCCATGTCCAACTATGTAAAGAAATAAAGGTCGATGATGATGATGACAGCTACTCAACAGATTTTCCTTTTTTTTGTTAAAACTCGTATAGGAATGAATATTTTGAATTGAATTGTGAAAATTTTGTCCGCAAACTGCGCAAAAAAACTAGTTAAAATAATAAAAAGTTTCAGTGTCAATGATAATATTCATTAAAGTGTCGTGTGAATTAATAAGGTTATTTATTAATTAAAAGCTAAATACATGCATACAATATTAAAATTAGATAACGTAACCTTTAAAATAACTGTAGTTGACGATTTACATAACCAACATTTAACTTTAAATAACTAGAAAGACAAAAACGAAAACACAAAGGAAATTATCACAAGTGTGCATTAAATATTCTCCTATTACCATTTTAAAATGAACAACGATACGATCTGAATAAACTCGTGCGTTGTCTCGACCAGCCTGATTAATTCAAAACTACTGGCGCTGTCCCGAAAAACAGATATGAGCTAAGCCGGTGCATAAGTTAATCATATATACAGGTATCGAATAAACATTTAACAATATAACAAAAACGTAACATCACACCTGTAATCCCCGAAGAGGTAGGCAGAGGAGTGTAGTAAAATCCCACGTTTCATCAGTTACGTTCACGTCACACTATGGAATAGGTGGTGAGCCTATTGCCATACATCGGGCATATTAAAATCAAGTAGTGCCCAACCCGGGATTAGAACTCAGGTCCTACCGATCGACAGTCGCATCCAATACGACCAACGAGGCAGTTTAATAGAACCAATAAAATATCGAATTAAGTGCAGTTACGTAAGCTTGCAGCCAATTGGACCACTGCGATGCTATCCGCATTTCTGATGAACACTCACGTGAAAACAAATTCTCGTGCATACAGTTCAATCACGACGAGACAGACGTATTCGCACCAGACGAGGCGCGAAATGTAATAAGTGTATGCCTTATACAGACTTGTTGGAGTTATGTTGTATCGTCACGTTAGGTGTCGTACGGGATGGGCAGAAAATACCGAGCGCTTACCTCTATGCGTACAGAGAGACGTGCTTTTGCGTTCAACCTTTTACTGTTTTATTATTCAAAATGGCAAATATAAGTGTAGATTGTCTTAATCTTATTGTTTGTGGACTAAATATCTTTAAATAACCTCTCAGGGCAGTTTTGTGTCCAGAAATGGACTGTATTAGTCTGATAATGATGATTATGGCTAAATATTCAGTGACCAAAATATCTATAAATCTTATTAGATTCCAACTCAAAGAAATTTGTCAACATTCATTTTCACATATTTATGTTTTTAAAAAGCTATAGCGGAAATCTGTATGGTTTTCTAGCGTTTTTAAAACCCCAGTCGCCATTGTTAGTTATACATATTTGGATTATTTTAAAATGAGGACGGTCTACAACTAGTTGTGCGAAACGTTTCGTAATCGGACCTTGATAAGGCAATGATGACTCCAATCTCCGTTTCCGAGTTAAAAAAACAATGTAGATTTGGGTTTTAATTTCCTTGCGGATAGTTACGTTGATTCAGCATTTTATGTTGCTCTGTACGAGTATATTGTCTAAAGTACGATAACTCAAACTATATTATTACTTGCATTTTTAGCAAGTCGATCTTTAGTTCGATGTGAAAAGTTTAAAGATAAATGCGGACAGCTTAACTTGGATTTTCATTTAAATAAGTTCACCTACATATATTCAGACGGTAAACACTAGGTCTTTTATCCTTAAAGCGTCTTACCGTGAGTGCACCATAAGACGCCGGCCTCAGCACACCGAACAGTTAGTTTTATGGACGCAGGATTCATGAATATGAATATCGTCCACATACAGTACAATAATATAGCCAAACAAGGCAAGGGCCTCTCTATATTTATCAACAAGCAAAGGTTTTTTATCTAGTAAATATATACAAATAAATGAACGTAATTGTGCGTACGACTAGTTTTTGCATACGAAATACATTAATGAAATGCTTGTGAAAGATACAGTTTGATTCATTTTTCTTATCACAACTCAAGCGTGAACTTTTGACTTTTTCCCAATGACTACGATCTCTTAGCATGAGAACGATTAAGATGTACGTTCACCAGTTACGTTTACGTCCCACTATGGAATAGGGTGTGAGTCTATTACCATACAGTGGACACATATTCAGACTGCGAGTCACTACAACATAATCTAAGTTGAAAAATTCAATAGCGCTCGACCTTTTATAATTTATAAATATACTTATATTTATACTTATTTATAATCTACTGTATTGGATATACTTGAGAAATTTGCAATGAGGTGTACTGATTCTCATATACGTGACGTTTGACACAATGACAAATAAAGTCCTATTGAAAATCAGGAAAAATACTCGTCCCTCATCTCATATTACCGCTCAGCTCAACATGAGACAA
Source organism: Jemadia suekentonmiller (assembly GCA_018245575.1). Taxonomy (NCBI): domain Eukaryota; kingdom Metazoa; phylum Arthropoda; class Insecta; order Lepidoptera; family Hesperiidae; genus Jemadia; species Jemadia suekentonmiller. Next base: position 3,462 of record DWDU01002113.1, read on the forward strand.
AATGAATTGCATCCAATCGTTATGGAACCGAATTAATTTATCGTTTGCATCAGTACTACGAGCACTATGACCCACATCGCTGAGTCCAATAGAAAAATCACACATCGAACCCGTTAAACCATCCGGCGATAGTGTTATCGTTCGGCCCTAAACCGTGCCACGCAGGATACTTTTACTGCTGGCGGGAAAGACCGGCTCGCTTGTTCTATTTTTAAAATTTATATTTTCTGTACGTCATATTATAAGCCGTTATACCTACCTGCGTTTAAATATTGAATATCATTATTGAATATTATTATTGAATATTGTTATTAAGAATATTATTATTATATAATCACATTTGGACACATACGCGGCAAGCACAGACCATTTTCCTTTTTTAAAATTGGAAATGTTGTCTTTGTCGTCATCATACATGTCATCATAATTAGGTTTAAAAGTCGTTTGAAATAATTACAATATCACACCAGGTCCTGTATGAGGTAGGCAGAGAAAATCGATTGCCAAATAATTCTACCCTTACAGACCTCACATGATTCTTCGGCACTGACCACTCTCGTCATACACGTCCATTTTCGGACACTTCCAACAGCCCCATCAGCCAATATCTGACATTATCTATGGTTTCTTTATAAAATAAGTAATGATGCTATCTAACAATTATCACATTACTCTACCAGTGTGTGCCAGTATCGTATCTTAAAACATAGTTACGTTTCGTCTAAACGTAATTACATATTCACTAGCCTAAATGTTACAATGAGAAAGTTTGCGTTATACAATTGACAAGAGAATATTCTGATCTTTGAAAATATCGAATGGATCATTTTTATTCCAACTCTAACTGTTCGTTTATAAAAACTTGCATTTTTAGCAACGTCACGGTCGTCAAAGGAAGTTTTTGCATATAACTTTAAATTGCATTATTCTTTATAGAGACTTATAAGCGTATGATCCCATCATCTGTATAGTATGTAACAAACGTTTATTACGTCCCGCTATTTAATAGGTGGCGAACCTATTGCTATACACCGGGCACAAATCCAGACTCCGAGTCACTACTAGAAAATCTAATTTAGGGAAATTGAGTAGCGCCCGACCCGGGAATTGAACCCAGGGCCTCCCGATCGGCAGTCGCACTTACAACTAAAACAACCAACGAGGCAGTCTAGTGTATATCTGATACTAGTATTGGTTAGTAAAACTTAGTATCCAGTCATTGGTAAAAGTGGATTAATCATAATTTGAAATATAAGTTACACTGGTGACATAGGTATACAATACTAATTATTATTAGTAGGAAAAAAACAATTATCTAATTTGGTAACATACGTACATATATGAAAATTTAATACATGCAATTACCAACGAAATAAAGTGAATCAAAATCTCTTATAATAGTTTGAATAACAGTCGCTCACACGATTAACGTAAAATCTTATAGCATTTTTATTCTCTGTTCATTCTCATTTTTTTATAGCTAGTACGCTAGCAGTGAGAAGCCAGTTATAAGAGTCAAAGTCCTAGTAACTAATAAGCATTGTTTGATTTTGTTGGATTAGATCTAAAAAACTCTACATCTCTTTGATCTTAGCACGCGCAGACGCGTTGCATTTTTATCGGGATACGCTAATTGACTGGAAAGTGTTACAATTATGACTCACTGAGATAAACAGTGACGTCATGGGCAACCTGTATCCGGATTGAAGCGATTAAAGAAAACATTCGCGAAGTTTATCGCTCTTTAACATCTCTTCATAACGTTCTGAAAGCCTTTTATTTCTTGAAATAAAAATCTTTTAGACAGGATTATTTCTACATATAATTCAAAATATTTATCACTATATAAATATAAACTCTAATATTCTGAAACGTGACATCCCGCCAGTAATCCCTGAAAAGATAGGCAGACTAATGTAGTAATGTAGTACACTCCCACGTTTCACCAGTTATGGTTCTTTCCCGCTATGGAATGCCTATTGCCTATTGCCCCATACACCGGGCAATATCCAGACTGTGAGCCTTTACTAGACACACTAAGTTAGAAAAATCTAATAGTGCCCGACACAGGTTTTGAACCCAGGACAGCTCATTCGCAGTCACGCTTGCAACAAACACAATGCACGAGGCAGTCGGCTTATTCAAATAACAAAACAGCTTATTCAAATAGAAGACTATTATACGCGTTTAATTAAGGACGAAAAAAGTTAACACTGGTATACCCGCAGGAGGATGGAATTTAATCTAAACAGAAAAATAAAATTGGAAACATTTTTTACTATTTTTGTCTATCTGTCTCTTTGTTCCAGATAATCTCTGGAACGGCTGGACCGATTTTGACCGGACTTTCACTGGCAGATATCTGATGTAACAAGGAGTAACTTAGACTACTTTTATTTTAGAATTTTTAAATTCCGCGCGGCCGAGGTCGCGATCACAGCTCATACATAAGGAATATACTTCATATGTTATGAAATGTATTAATAACAACGTGCTTTGTATGTTTATGGACATATTGATAAATGGAATATAGATATTTTTATATCCAGTCACAAGACATACTAATGCACACCTTAAAAAGAAAATTCCCTGCTTGGAAATTGAACCTATGATCTTCGATTCAACACAGTCAGGGTAACTAACAACTAAATCGAGCAGCCAGTCAATTGGAAGTGAAACACTGATGGTGAGGATACAACTATTTTTCCTGGTTGGAAATCGAATCCACAACCTCTAACTCAACAGACAGGATCACTAACAACTGAAACAGGAAGCCAGACAAATTGAAGTCAATTAATTGACGGAATTAATGGAATGAAAAAAGATACGCAAATCTTGTACCATACAAGAGTTTTTAGAGCATACATTAAATTAAAGCCGTTAGAACCGAGCGGGCCTCAAGTCTATTTAAATACACCTACAGTACAATGGAAATACATACATATGCAATAATAATATATATGATACAACAAATAGGTCAGATATGGCTGACAGAGGAGTCAGAAACCGAACCGTCCGAACTGTCCGAAACCGGCGGCGTAAGAGAGTGATAGATGTAGAAAAATTACGTGAGATCTATGAGTATAAGGACGTTTAGTGCTCTGTACTGACTGGCTTTCCGTAAAGGACATGGCGTGATGATATAATAAAGACAAAGTATTTTATTGGTATCAAATGTATCGCGCTCTCGGCAACTTGTCTTCGCCCTCTCAAGTTATGCCGCCGATGATAAACGATAACAAGATTGAAGTATGGAAATTCGTACAATTATTATCAAACATAACGCCGCGGAAACTTATAACTTGACAAAAACTTACAACGACTCTTCGTGCACGCACCTTATGAGCATATATTGATTTTATTTTACGAAGACATTCACATATATATGGCTTTGTTTCAATAGGATTTTTTTTATACATTTTTATTTATTGGCGTTTCACAAAAATCGTGCCGAAAATAAGTACCTTGCTTCGCACTGCAATTAGAATGCTTCAAAAGTTTAAAAAAGGTTTCATTCATAAATACTTATCATTGAACGGGCTAATCAATGTTCTTGTATCATTCCCAAACGTTGGACCGACGACGTAAAATTGCATAATTAGTTATCGATTGACATAATTCACTTGTACGATGCATACCAACGTACCGACATACTCGCAACAACAATCTGCGCGCGCGCCGGCTCTTTCAAATTACGTTATGTAAGAAGGGTTAAGGTTAATTCATTGAACTCCAAGTATCCAGTTACGAACAGGACTACGTACACACATATTAATAATAATAACAAATAATAACGATAAGGACAAAAACATATTTAAAAATCTTCAACAAAAAATACCAACCTTTAAACACAGATCACTGGAAAAACATTGACAGAAGAAAAAAAAAAATCATTCACACTTCGCCTCTAATTGAAAAATACGTATATACTTCAATAACTGTAAAAACGTATGGACTTTATACTGTTACGGTGTAAACTGATATTGTTATTAGTAAAAAGTTAACGCTATCGTCTTGTAGCACGGAACACCGCGTGGAGCTCGCGCGGCGGCGGCGCAAAGCACGTCTGTACCCACACGCGCCCTCAACTTGACTATACGACTCTACCACTGCACTGTACCATTGAACGCTGAACCCGACTCTGACACTCCGCTATTTACTATTGTACACCGCTCCTATACATAAGTGTGCCCCAAATTCAATTGACTAATTGTACACTGTACCTGAACAAATGTCTGTACGCAACGTCGTATAGGACGCGTGTGCTAAAATATTTTATGACTCTATGTAGAGTTGTTTTAGAAGAAAATTCAAAATAGTCACAAAAATAGAGAGAAAATATAAGTGTCATCTAACTGAGTAGTTGTGACTAATTAATTACGAACTATCGTTATTAAGACCTTAGTAAAAGTATTAAAATTTAAAACTTTCTGATAAAGCTTAATTGTACTAAACGATGTGTTTCCTGAACTCATGTTTAAATAGGAAAATTTATTGCTTTATACGAGAAGTTGGAATTAATTGGATCTTCAAAATAAATATCTAATTGGTTCACACTTCAGCGTACATAGAACAGGCACATAATAGGCTCGAGAAATAACATATTGCGTTTAACACGCTCTAATTAATGTAACAAACTGTAAACGATGAATATCAACTACAATGTATTAAGGATACGTGTTAAATCCTATAATGAGGTCATTCAACTTTTTTTTTCAAGAATATCCATATGACGTACTTTTGAATTGCTAGTCAATATTGGTACCAAAATACAAAATTCACTCAGTATCGTAAAATATTATAAGCTATTATTGTTTTACTCGACCAACATAGCTTTTGAGAGCGATAGTCCTTGCGGAGACAACAGCATATATTATGTAAGTTTAATATGTTGAATTATACTTGATTATTGTAGTGCTCGTATACGCTGTCATGAAATGGACATTCAAATAGCTAAAGTGTAACATCTCGCGCTTATAATTCCCGAAGAGGTAAGCAGAAAAGTGTAATACGTTGTCGCGTTTTGGCGCTTACATTTACGTCCCTCTATGAGATAAGGTTTAAGTCTATTCCGATAGTTCAGTCACGAGGCCCGACTTCGAGCCACTGATAGAAATTTCTCCTAGAAAATTTAAGTTAGAAAAATACCTACAAATCTAAATGGAAATGTCCGTAAACACCAATAGTCACGTAAACATGTGGTACAAGAAAAATACCGAAGGGATAAACAGCTTAAGCCATAAAATACGCACAGTGTGAGTCAGTGCGACAAATAATATCAAAGCGGTTTAGAACAATGCAAATCTGTTGAAGGCTGCTGTACCTCGGAAGCTGCTTCGAGGCGTTATTATTAATAGACATCTAGCAAAATTGATGGAAACCATTCAAATATAGTTAAGTTACGTTGAGAAACCAGCTGACTGCAAGCAACATTAATTGGAAATCGTAACATATGTTACAATTACTGCTTACACGGATGCACGATGTTTTGCATATCGTTTCGAATCCAATACGTTTCTTGACGTAATAATAGGGCTTTAATAAGAAGCTTTATTTTCATGACTATAAGGTTCAACATTCTTCATTACCATTTAAGTTTGGGAAAACCTAAGCGATGTTTGAACCTCTAATATTCTACTCTATTGTTACGTGCTTACGGATAGTGTAGAAGTTTGCTTGGATTTTGCACTTATGCTAACGGCAGACGTATAAGACGACAGTGGTAAAACCGTAACTGGCAGACGATAAAATGAAATGGTTCCTCTCGATTAACTTAGCAACTGACGATAATTTAAACGTCTCGTTAACAAGTACTGAATGATAAATCACATAAGGAAACCTAAAGTAAATAATAATAATAAAATGGAAATGAAATTATTTTTCAATCTTTACTGCTACTTTCTAATAATATCTTTTTTATAAATTAAATATGCCAAATACGCGTAATAAATTGAGACGGGGCGCCTGATGCAAGTGACCCCTGTACCCTATGGATATATGTTAAGCCAGAGGACTGGCCAATGCGCTGCGGGCATTAAGGAGAACTCTATAAACATTTTAAAGAACTCTATATCATAGCGTCCCGAAATACCTCGGAACAAAATTCATTGAACATTTAACACGCCCGCATTAATACGTGTACGCATACTTAATCTTTTGTATAATTTCTACCATTTGAAACTTAGTGATAAAGATACACTGTGAAAGGATAAATATAAACGATTCAAAAGATCCTAAGCTTACACACAACAAGTTACCAACAAACCCAAAGTTACACAAGATTACATAGATTAAAAGTAGGATATGACGTTACTAATATTGTCAGAAGGGGCGTAAGATGGCATAACATTTCGAGCCTCGAATGTCAACCTCATGTACTGCGGATCACCCCGCTGCTAGCCGACCTGGCTTTGACGATCGAATGGCCGGGTACCTACCCGAAGCTAGCTAGACAAGACGATATTGGCAACGACGGACAACAGCGACGTTGTATCTGAAATATCTAGTACTGAAGTCACCAATCCGCATGCCTGCGTGCCAGTTATGGCTTGATGCTCTATGGTGTGACAATGAAATGGTCCTCACTTCCCGTCAGCACTACTATTCCTGGCCACTATAGCGCCTATGGTTACGGAGGGGCGAGGGTAACGAAGAATCCCCATCGAAAACAAAACAACTAAATTGTTGTTTGCGATACTTTGTCGACGCTAATTGAGTGTAACAACAATAATTATTATATGTAATATAACATCGATAATAAAATATAGACTCGCGCAATAGTAACAAATATTAAAACTTGAGGCGTTCTAACTTTGTAGTAAGTGGTAGGACTATTTGTGACGGATCTTGAGAAGAAAGAAAACTTGATACCTCTTAGAAAATTTTGAACCCAGGACTTTTCGATCCACAGTCACGCTGTAAACTACTTGATAAACAGGCAGTCAGAATAAATATTTTTACCCAAGAATTTTATTTTATTTGGTGGTTGAACACTTCACGTATCTAAACTATAGGATTAAAAGTCACGTGAGATAACGCTATATAAATTTATTTAACTTATAATTTATTGTAGGTATTTGTTTCCCTTAGGCTCCCTTTCCATTTGAAATGTCCATTTCCTTTGTAATTAGTCAAGCAGTCGACTTACGAACTTAAAGTAAAGAATGTGGGACTCCATTCAACAATGGCCTACTAGTGGGTACATTATTTACGTTAAATACTGTTACAAAACAATGCGATAACATTACATACATATCTTCACGCCAGGTCCCTCGCGGGGTAGACAGAGAGAAGCGTGTGCCAAATATGTCGATAACATTATTCTGTAATAACAGTAGAAAGTACTTTAAGACCTCTATACAAAAGAATCAGATATGAAAATAGGCCACATAGCCGTTCTATGGTTGCCAAACTACTGTTAGACTACGTATATTCTGACATAGATATTTCAAATAGGCAGATATAGAACAGTTGCCTGTGTTTTTCACTTAAACATTTGTTTCGGGTGGGACTCGAACCCACAAACACCGCTTGAGCAGTCAGTACGCTAACCACCGGATCCAAGGGTCTGTGAAATAACGATAGAAGGTGGATGCTCGCGATCCAAAACATACCGTGGTAATGATTACAAGTGACTCTAAATCCCGTTTCGGCTAACCATTCACAAAATAAAAATGACAATCAAATTTTTTGCACACTTTGACATGAACACCAATTAAAACATATTTCATGTTGTTCGACTGGTCTGGCTGCGTCGACTCAAATAGCACCAGACAAGTGGAAGAACTTCTCATTGATGCCGCGTCTGGCGCTGTCACTTGCCTTGTCGGGTGACAATCAGCCGGTACGGCCTACTCGTGTGACGACTTCATCAAATACTAACGTTACTTTGTGTGACAATCAATAAAAACTTTTGGAACTTGGTCGTTTTTTTTTTCGTAACATAGTAGCGAATGTCGTGTATCCATAAGTTATTGTCCTCGAGAAGGATAACCACTTTTTTTGTTACTTAGATTACCTCAGTTTATTAAGCATACTAATTATAACACTAATAGTAAGCAAAAATAATTTGAACAGCAAGGGTGGCAATTTTTTTGTAACTGTCCCGGACAAGTTTTACTTTGAACTTCTGTAGCATATAGACCTATGGATACTATGAATTTGCGTCCGAGACTTCGCTTAAAAAATAACGAATTAACATTTAACGAATCTATTCATTGTGAATCAAATATTTTTTACGCCAAGCATTAATGAATACATGTTTAACTCGACATTTGTAGGTTTATATATTTTTTTTAATTCAATTAGTACCATACAGATGTAATGTTCTTTCTGTTAATTGTGACTTGAATTTTATTTTGGTGTAGAAAAAAGGCGGTGTAACAAACACATTCTTTAATGAGAGAATCACTGCGATATTTTCGCCGAATATAAAGATATACCGTAACTAATGGATACTCAACACATACATACATAGAAAATTAGTTTTTTAGTAAGTAACATTCACTTGTGAGATTACCAATATTTTTATTTAGCATAACTAAGTAGGTATGGATGATCAAGAACAGATTAGATTGATAGATACCTACAGTTTTTTTTTCTTGAGACATCGAACAAAAGCTGTTTTATTACATCTTCATACCAGATCCTTCACTGGGAAGGCAGAAACCACTAAATGGTAAATATCTCTTTCCTTAGAGAACTATTGCGTTTCTTCTACATTCACCTATTTTTTTATAAACACACGTCGGTTTCAGATATTTCTGAAAAGAAACGATTTGTAGTCTATACTTATTAAAACGTAACATCACGCCTATTATCCCCGAAGAGGTAGGCAGAGGAGTGTAGTACACTCCCAGGTTTCACCACTTAAATTTACGTCCCACTATGGAATAGGTGGTGAGCCTATTGCCATGCACCGGGCACAAATCCAGATTCCGAGCTACTATTAGAAAATCTAAATTAGAAATATTCTGTAGTAACCGACCCGGGAATCGAACCCAGGACTTTTTGATAGGCAGTCGTGCTTGCAACCAACACGGACAATGAGGCAGTCATAGTCTATACTAATGATTTTCATAACATCGCCCCATGTTCCTTACGAAGAGAGCGGAGAACCTGACGCACTGATTCCACATTCATCACTATCTTCCTACATTCACGTCGATTGTGGATACTTTTGCCTTTGTTATAAGTTTATAAGAAATATATGTTTACTTCTTCGCTAGCTGCGGTTATGCGCAGAGTCTCGATGGTTTGAAATCGGATAACAGTCCAAAGACAATGCCGTTCTCACGTCGCGCCGCGGCTCCGGCCCAACACAGCTATATCATTTATCATTTTAATTACCGAATCCTGAGCATTTGTTCTAAACTCGGCTTGAGTGATAGTTTACGTTTGGAACAGGTTTTTTGTATTTTTAGGTGAATTAGGAACGTAATACTGTTGTGAGATTTCACTGAAAAATGTTAAAACTGAACATACCAAATGCACTTTAAGTTTTGAAAGTGTTACGAAATAAACATGTACAATGTTAAGGCTTCTCAGATTTAATCGCTTCAGATTCAGTCATCGCAGATCTAAGCTTTGTTTTAGTTGTAGCTATAAGCTATTGCAAACTATTACCAACTGTATTTTGCTATATTCCGCTACTCAGTACAACAGTTAGTAAAACGTTAGAAATTATCAGGGAAGTATTTGTGGTTTACGTCGTCCATTAATAGAACTGTTCTAATTCTGTTACATCAGTCCATCAGACAATCATATCAAAGATCAAACAACTCTGTCAGCTTGAAGGTCCACTCAGTACGAATGTCATAT
>DWDU01002114.1:0-13276 GCA_018245575.1 Jemadia suekentonmiller
TCAGTGGCGTGCTATTGGAGAGGCCTATGTCCAGCAGTGGACGAGAATAGGCTGGTTATGATGATGATGATGATGATAGCCATTTCTGGTGATTGGGTCGTAAAATGTTAGCAAACCAAATCAGCCAGTCTCTGTTCGTCGTGGGTACGCCAAGTGTATCTCAAGTCGATTTAATCCTCCGTTTCTTACTTTCATCTCACGTTGCCGCGCGCACGTAATGTGCATCATCTCGCGGACGATGCATTATGTTTTTGTCGCACGCGCTTTGGTCAAGCGCTGTTTGTCAACTTTTTTGGGTCATCAGCGTATACGACGTAATGCACGAAAGCCTGACTAAAATGCTTGGAAGTTCATTGCACTTTGTTTTTTACCAGTCACATTTAGTGAATACATGCACGAAAAATACTACAAATATGTAATTGCAATAGTAGCTATCTTTTTTATGTTCCCACTTATAGATTGTAGTTATAGATTGTAATCAAAGAAATTTACAGCAAAATAACTTAAAAATAATTTTGCGGGAATATTTCGAATGTTACCTACTAGAAAATATTTCATATAATGACGACGTTATAGTGTGTTAAGTAAAATTGAGAATAAATTAAAACTACGTTACGTATTCAAATAGTTACGCCACTACATGTTTTACCGCAAACTTCCAAGTAGTTTTGTTTTAATTAGCATTGGAAATATTTATATATCACACAGCCGAGGTCATGGAAAGCGTCGAGGCGTGTCGAATCTTACGCATCTAGTTAGTAAGAAAACATCGGTTATGTAAGGAATATTACGTTTACACGATAATGATCTTCCACGCGGTCAGATGATTACGGTTGAATGTTAAGCGCGCCTTAGAACATTTATCCTTCATCACATAATACTCGTACTCAGAAGTTTCCAAAACCGGCGTGCATGTATGAAGAGAGTGATGAATGCATAATAGAATGTGGAGTTTGCAAGGATGCTCTCTGCCTCTGCCTTACCTGTAACGTACCCGGTATAAGGATATGTATAATAAATAAAATAACCTTATTTTACTGATATTACCAACTTCGTTATCTAATTCGGGCATTGTTTAACACTCCAATATACATATATATCTCCAGGCCAGGTCCCTCACGAGGTAGGCAGGGAGTACCGAGTGCCAATATCTATAGACATATACTTTAGTTCAGTAAGAGTTAGTAGTAGTTTAGTTCAGTTAGTCAATATTTATATAATGCCGCAGAAAAGTTCATAATCTTGACAGGACGAAATGTTGCGTAGCTAAATGTTTCTTAAATAATCACAAATAAGTACAATGTATGGATATCTTAAATAATTACAAATAAGTACAATGTATGGAATCGCTACATTCCATTCCACCGGTAGATTGCTAAATATGTATAAATACCAAGACTGATGTGTTAATTGCCTCAATTTCAGATATTGCTGTGCGCGGTGCTACATACAATAAGTGCAGAACCAGAACCGAAAAAATACAAACCAGATCAAGCGGATAAGAAAAATTTAAGTGATGACGAGAGAAACTTTTTAAGAGAAGTTGAACAGAAATTTGGGGTGAAGTCAGATGTTCCAGTTGTAACAAAAAATAGCAACACCAATTTGAAAGTTTTAAACAAAACAGCAGCGATCGATGGACAAAAACCGCCATTCCCTGCAGTAATAGCCATTGAGATTGTTAATGATACAGACAGTAACTCAAAGGGCAAAAGAACGATTGACGCCAATCTCGGCTATGGCTATCGTACAAACAATGGTTATTCATATTCTTATTTTGGGAAACCAACTCAAGACAAGGGAAAATTTATGATTTATCCTTATTCTCAGGAAGATATACCGGCACGCCATGGTAGTCTTGGCCAAAACTATTACACCGCAAAACACACGCCTCATACGCATACTAGTGTAGAAATACAACCATCCCAGGCTTTTGAATTAGTGTCTTTAAAAAATGAGGACAATGGATATGATTATAGGCCCCCAGCCAATCCACTTAGTTACGAAAAAGTTAATACACATGATTCCTCGACATACACAAAGACCGCGCATCCTTCCACTTTATACACAACATATAACGGAGAAGGATTTACAGGCCTCAGTGGACAATTTCCTACAATAATGCCCAATTACTTTGTTGAACCTACGCAACTTCTTCAAAATCCTCAGTATCAGAGCGTTGGACTAACACCAGAACATTTACGGACTCACGGAACACCTTTAGAACAAAGAGTAGTGCCAGTTTTAGTTTTGAGAATTCCAGGCTCTTATCTAAAGAATCCAACTGCAGAACTCTATCCGAATTTACCCAACAATTATCCATTGTCACAACATTTAAATACTGTAAACCTTCAGGAGCTCGTAAATCAATATTTTAAGAAAAATGGCTACCCTTTTGCACCTCAAGTATCCTATCAAACTCCTGTATCAACTGCTCAACCAGTCGTTAGTACTAATCACGATCCTCACCATTACGCCAATCCATATGTTCAACCCGCGTACACTAATGCTGATTACTCTGGAGTACAGTATTCGGCCGTTAAACCTGTTATGGCAAGGTATCCTATGAGTTACACCCAACAAAAGTATTTAGTATCACCAACTAAATCATTGTATCCTATGCAACAGCAGCAGTACGAATATCAGTTTCAGTATGTTCCTTCAACTGCTCAACCTCAACAAACTCACTATGTTCAGCCACAACAATACAAAATTACTGAGACACCAGAGAATTCTTATCAATATCAAAATGCACAAAGTAACTTAGAACATGCCGGATATGAGAATGCCGTTAACAATGTTGAGTACAGAACATCTCACCAAGCAGTTAGCCAAGAAGCCGTTGCTACTCCTACTGAATACGAGACTCAACCGCAAAACGCGGGACATGAAACACATCAATCTGTTCAATCTTATTATGAATCGCCACAATCAGAGACCTCACAGTATGATCATTCGCAAGAAGACACAGCGGCGCATTCCCCACAACAGACTGACTATTCATCGCAAGCACAACCTGAATATAGTTCTTCTTCTTCTGAGTATTACACTCCAAAGCAAACTGATGAAAAACAATCTGTATCCGTGTATCCTTCTCAACTAATACATTCAGAAAACTATCAAGAGCATTCCAATCAAAATTCGGCACAGGAATACGCCTATCAGAATAAAAACAGCGGAACAAGTCAGGATTTGGTGCTAACTGAAAATTTTCCAACGAAAGATCACACCATTGCTACCGTTTTACCATATACTTACCAGCAACCAAGAAAACCTAGTTTAGCTAGCGTTCAGACTGTTAGCTATGTTACACCAATGCCCTCGTCAAAATATCAGTCGCATTATAAAATCATGGTACCACAAACTGTTTTAAAACACCCAGACAGCGAGAAGGTATCTTATGTTAATTCGCATTCTGTATCACCTCATTATTTACAACAAAGCACATATGGTCATGAAACGGCCGCTGAACAAGAATATTCTGTAGGAACGCAATACATTAGTCCTGCAGATGTTAAAACTACTTACACTAGGAATTATCATGCGCATCCTAAAAGACAAGCGAAGCCTGACAGCAAAGCTACAGCATCAGTTTCGACGTCAACTATTGTTAGGAAGCAAACACACAAAACGGACAAAAAGAAATCGACGTAGAATCAATTTTTTAATGGAATCAGATGATGTACATTGTTTTGTAAATATAGATTTATTTGTACATTACTTAGGTCTTTGCCTAATATTCTATTGCTTATTTTTATCTTTGTCGCTAAGTTAGTATAACTTGATTAGCGTGAAATTTACGTGGTACTGCTTCTTCACGTTTTGTTAAATAAATACTCGAATGCTTTTTAGTCAATATTTAGGTTCAAGTCATATGCACAAGTTGTTCAGTCACAAAAGGTACAATTTAGTTACAAAATTAAGCATCCATCTGTCCGATATTCAAAAATTTTCTAAAATCCTTGTTATTTTTATAAATGTATTTTTTTAAATTGTAATTGTTCCTAAATGAATTTTACAATGCTTGTTAAATATATTTATCCTTGTTTATTTATTCCTACGTCAGTTGATTATCTGGCTCTTGAAACGTGCAATATTTGTATAAGACTTAAAACTGATTGTTTTATTATTAATAAAATGTATGCAAATCTTTGGTAGTTTGTGTAATTTTTTAAATAAAAGAATTCCATGTCGCTTATATAGTACAATTTAAATGGCGAAATATATAACAATGCTACCTGTTGCTTAATGATTACGGCATTACGAGTATATTGACAGTAGATTATTGAGGAAACCAACGTTCAGTTCGTTTTATGGCTCATTGCGAACAGAGCTGGAGAGTGCTCCAATCATTAAGATTCCTTATACGATTCATTTTCAGTCCTTTCGTGTAGAAACCAAACAGCCAAATTCATATTGAACAGCAAATGATAAGGATGTCCCTGGATTATCAGGTAGATTATAATGGAATAAAGTTTGGCTTTATAATGAGAGAGATCTTCAAGTTTTTTTCCTGTCTTCTTTAGTTTAAAAATGTTGTAGTTTTACCAACATTAAAATGAAATGTTCTTTTTTAACCCTTAACTTGGTAAGGTACATTAGACTGTACATACATTTCAAAAAAAATTTACTGGTTAAATAATAATATTTTTTTGTTTTGTTTTTATTAAAAATATTACTAAATAATTTAGAATTAGTAGAAAAATATTTTCGTTGTTGCAACACTGAACAACACATGTCAAATTCAAAATGGCTTCGAAACAACAAAGTGTTGGCGGGACCCGGGTAAGTTTTTGCGTTATAAATTACTTTTTAGCTCAAAAACTAATAAAAAATGGTGTGTTATTTGATCTAAAAACTATGTATTACTCAAAAAGTGGTTTTATGCGTTACTGTCTCAATTTTTATGGCCGATTTTGGTTGAAACAAATGTATGTACACTGCACTGCACGTTGCCAATAACGCACTAAAATACTAAAAATAACCACGCTGTACATTGCTAAGTTTACACAGTTTTTGTTTTTCAACGAATCGGCAGTTTTTGTTTATTTATTTTTTTACCTTCTCATAAAAACTGTCTGCTTTGAACTTTTTTTTTTCTTTTTCCGCCTGCAGAACTTACAACTAACTCGCGCCCATAAGATCTTGGCTTTGGTACCCGCTCAAAACGCATGCTCTGACGATAGTTCCACATCTGATGAGGAAGCAAATGCTTATATACCGCCTTCACCAGATACCTCTGATCCACCTTCAATAGCATCATCACTAGAAGCCCTTAATTTGCTTGATACTTCAACTGACTCCAACAACGAACAGCATGATATACCCATTACTTTACCACTCACACCAACATTTGATGAAGTTTTTCCATCGCCGAATACAAGTAACTACAATGTTATACCCACATTGAACTCCATCCAATCTTTGCCATCTCCTTCTGTTGAACTATCATCTCCCCAGCCTAGCACCAGCGGACAGCAGTTACTACTTACCAGGTCCAAGCGTAAAAAGACAACAAAGACTGTAGTGACCAAAAAAGTAAAGGTTCAGAAATTCGCCCTAAATTATCAATGGTCAAAAGCAGTATTTCGTCACAATGTATCTCTTGAAGAAAACTTATACAATCTCCATCAAACACACAAATAGAAAATTATAATATTTCTGTAAAATTGGCAGTGTACATTGTGATGTACTTAAGTTTTCTCGAAACCTAGGATACCTAGATTTTTATTTTTATTTTTCTCAAGTTGTCCATTCATAAATTAAACAAAATTTATCAATAATTTCCTTTTTTTTCATATTTTTAGTTCTTGCCAAGTAAAGGGTTAAATATATAATACTCAATAAAAGATGAAAAGTTGATTAATTATAATACTATAAGGTTGATGTTACGGTTGATATTACATATTGTAATGTCATTAATGAATTGGCACGCGAAAATGTAAATATTAATTAATTTACAGTCGTAAATCATTGTATAACGCTTGTAGTTATATGGCCAGTACGCATTAAAATTTAATTTGATTAGTTCATTATCATTAAAAACTTCGTAGCTACTACTGTATTATTTTACAATCAAGCGAAAAAAGTTTGTATAGAATATTAGTGCAGAAAACTGTTTATAGAATTATTAAAATGTTTTCTGCCCAATTCCACAGATCACACATGTGGTGATTAGCGTCAAAAGGAAAAAAAATAGCATAAAATTTATCCCGAAGGTATGTTTTTATGGAAAGAGAAAAGCGCTTAACATTGTATTAACGTCAGTGGCGTCAGGAAGAAAAATTGCTCTCGCTGTCACAGCAACGGGCCCCAACAATGGATTTGGGGTAATAAACCATTTTTACTTGAAGACCCATTTTCGAGTTACGCCCCGGCTGGGTTGAAAATATTAATCTTGATTGACGAGCGTTGTATAAAATATTAAACAGGTATTTAGAATTTTCACTTGTTTTAATAGTTCAATATATTTAAGAAATACAAGTTAATGTCAATAATATTTATACCGTTCTTTCCTTCGACTTTCCCTTCGGGTATTACAGGCGTGATGTTACGTTCGTAGATAATATTAAAATATTGTAATATTTTAACATTATTTACGAACGTCGAACTCTATTGAATATTAGTTAATACACTGACTACATCTTATGTTACATTTCCCTTGCCATCAAATGAGATTATAATCAAACACGAGTTTATGATTATTGAAAATATATAACCGCACACGCAGGTGAATTGGAAATATTGTGGATGTATTTTATAAGCAGGATATTAATACAACATACATAAGGACATTTGCAATGTAAATAAAATCCGATTCGCGTGCCATAAACATCTCAGTACGTGATGCAAGCATTACAGTTAAAATCACACCACGGATCGATGTACTATTTGATACATAGGTACTAGAGGAGCGATTTCGGTGGGAAATAAGTTGTACTTATGTGCCATCCACTTTGTTTTTTTCTATTATTCAAATATTCTAATATTACTTCAATCTTTTGTATTTTGTATTTTTTTGTTTAAAAAATTCACCACCGAAAACCATAGGATTCATAGAAAAACGTAAGAAACTATTCTCGAACCATTTTGCTAATATTTATAAAAACGAATTGACTTACGCTGTAGATGACATTCAGCCGGCACGTGGAATCCTCGTCACATATGGATGTCGCGGCAACTCAAGGAGAAAATCGTAAATTTCCTTTCGACGCCGCGTCACATATGTACGAGTATGTGGGACGATGTCCCAATATATCAAAGTGTCTTCGTAACATAAGGGCATACATTATTCGCGGCGAATTACGCACCTGTCTCAAACATGAGGTCGTCTTAATTTTTTCATTGCGCTACGATCACTAAATATGTATTCCACCTATGTACTTAAAAATAATTAATGCTTTGTTAATGGCTTTTTCTTTTTCGCGTTCAATTTTAAATTCTATACATTTGTAATGTACTGTATTATTTATTACAAAATATCTATAAGAGACAACGATTTTCGAAATGTTAAAAAATGATTATATATGATAATATTATACATATGTGATAAATTACAAATCCCTAACATATTATGTACATAACTGTTTAACTTATAGCTGTATTGGTTACTATTGAACGTGCTGGTTATGTGTCGTTGCATAAATAAACGAGACATGTTGTAATAATAATATTACAAATTCAATACAATGGACCCCTATTCTAAAGATGATCAGAGTTCAAATCGTTCTATGAGCACTCAAAAAACAAAGATTACCGCAAAATAAATATTCAAGTTAAGAACTGAGAAACATTTGAATGTGAATTTTATCATCCGATATTTAAATCAGGCAGCAGTGCGGTCGGGCGGGCGAGAAGTTTCCTCGGGCGAGGGAGCGGCGCGGGGGCGCGGGGCGGCGGGGCCCGGTAATTAGGCGGCCCGGCGGAGGCTGTATCGATCGGTGCGTCTCCTAGCAACGCGCGAGATGGCAGCACCGCCTGCCCGCGCACCGGGAACGGCCTTTTGTACGCGCTCACTCTAGGTGAGAACGTTTTGATGTAATCTCCGAAGAGATGATTCAATTTGATTGGCTCGCAATATCAGCAGGCACGATTATAGCCCCATTAGAAACTTTGTGGGGCTTTTTTTTGCACAGCCGTTTAAAAGAATTTTAAAATGTACTTGAATGAAACTGAATTTATATTGAACCCTTACAAGTGTTTACCTACGAACGAGAGAGGAATGGAAATTTAATAAAGCCTCAGTATGGCAGCTCTCCAAGTCGAGACGAATACTGTGTAAACATAATTACGAAAATATTACTAGCAGAGATGTCCATATCTGGCTTATCCAAGGCACACGCTGGGAGGCACGCCTTGCCGCTCATGCTTGTTTTAATTAATGAAGAACAAATCTACGCTTTTGTTTGAACGGAACAATCTATGTATCTAATATGTATTTTATTCCGTGGATTGAAACAATGAGCACGAATATTTATTTTCTATATAACATTTATTAATGAGTACTCCTCATAAAGCAGCTGATGATTAACGATCGCTATTAATGGCAGATTACACTTGTAACAAAGAAATTGCAAGAATGGTCGTTAGACTTCTAGTATTTTGAGAATCGAACATTGAAAATGTATAACCATCTTGGTCGCAACGAAAACATATTATAGGTGAATGTTTTTCGAATTGCAACGTCGGTGTAAAATGTAATAACCATTCAACCGCCCCTACTCGAGTCGCCCTGCATTTTATCCCCGCATATTTCAAGCGAACTGCGTCCTACATTCTCCTTACAACTTAGCTTTCTATACAAAGGAAATGGAAGTAACTGAGAGCTAACATTAGATTCCAACGTAACCTCAATTCAATGCGAGACCGTATACCAACGTGATAACAATTGCACACACGTTTTTAGAAAATTTTAAGTGAAATTATTCAACACTGAAGTTCACATAATTACGCTTAAAAACGAAAAAGCAAAAAAATATACCTACTCATAATAAAAGTGAACTTAAATGTTTAGCTATATTTTATATAGGTACACCTTCAAGTTTCTCTAGTTCTAAAACGATTTCCAAATTCCCTAGTTCTATTATCTTTAGAAACGTTAATGGTGAGACGAACAAAAATAAAACCCTATTATATTTCTTTTTATACAAGTATCGTTAACAACGTACGGAGGTATGTAAATTTTCTAAGAGCTACGTGTATACTGTGACGACATCGGGAACACGACCGTTGAGCGTTGTTGAACTGTTTTGGTAATCATATTGGAGCACTAGTCAAGCATGGATTTATCATCCACCTTTTCACACTTATGTCGTTAAAATGAGGAGGATTTGCTTATAAACGTCAAAATAAAATTGTGTGTTAATAATAAATATTCACATTATAATGATTAATATTATGTCATAACATACATATAGATTACTTACGCTAATGAATTGGGCCAAACCTATGTTATTACGCTAAATAAGGTTTTAATAAATAAATAAAGTACGGATTAGCAATATAAATCCCTTCGTAATTTTTCTATAATGTAACTCTAATTAATACGACATAATAATATAAAAATACCTAAGAATTCTCTATTTCATTGTAACACTTTGGCAAGGGACGAAAAGCTGGCTATAAAAAGCCTTCAGCTAAACGTGTCTGACAGGTGGAAAAGAGTAATACGAAACTAAGTACATTCTCTAGTCAGTTTTAATGAAAACTGACGCGGTTGAAACGAGTAAATTTAGAAGCTCTTGTCGGTGCCTTTATACAAATGTAAGCTACGTCAATCCTTGTAACAATGAACGTGATTCAAATTTCTTGTATAAATTGTAATCTCATTATGTTCTGTCCGTATTTTGGTAGACGTAACAATTATTGAGTAACTTCAGCGTTGAACTGAAAATAGAAACAGTTGACCCAAAAACATTGTGATTATTTTTATTGATTTATAATTTTTCGAATAATATTCGCGTAATCTTTTTTAACATCCCCATATATGTAACACTAATAGGCACAGATTGATAAGGGTTACGTCCTACCACCCTTGACTAGCGCGGGTTGACAGACATTAGATCCCTTAAATAAATTTATAGAGAGCTTTACATTGTGTAGTTTTCAAGATGTTTTTCTTCATCGTTACCGCAAGTGCTATTAAAATTCTAATTCATTACGTTATTCATTATTACTAATTTTATTCTATTGTTGATATATAAATAATTAATAAAATAATGTTTGGAGTACATACGCAACATGTGTTTCAATTATAAACGGTGCGCAGTAAACGATCTCGTTGGCGAGCTACGAAGAATCGTTTGCAATATGAATTACGAATGAGATTGTACTTAAGCAAATTGATCACATACTACTATTTATTTTGTAATCGTTTCTAAAAGTATATATTAGTTAAAGTTTTTACGTATTGCCGAATTCACATTAAATAATATAAGAACATTACAGTATTTAAACTTGATAAATAAATTGGTAATTTTTACAATGCGTATCGCAGTCTTTGTAATGTCATAAATTTAAATATTAATGTTTCTATTTTTATTATGTTTTGTTTCAATCAGTTTTTTATTTTTATTTTCTCCCTAATATATGTATATAGGACGTTCGTTTAAAAATCATTATAAAGCTCCCCTTTCGTAGAGACGCATGAGTAGCTAATTGGCACATCAACTGAATTTTCCCGGATGGCGTACGGTTTCGAACGCTAATTAAAAATCCTCGGCCCCCGCGCCCGTCAAAGTCTGTCTGCCGAACTAACGAGACCCCAACAAAGCTAATTAGCAAGTCTGATATTGACGCTACATGATTTTAAACTCCACGCTAACTTCCCACTTCTAATTTGTGGTTAACTTTTCGTCCAACAAAACGTATCATATCATTTTGACTTGATTTTAACTTGAGAAAACAACAGAACATCCAGCAATTCAATACTTACACAACGCGTTAAAACATATAATAATGTACTAAAATTGATTTACCTCATACATACAACTCGATAATAATTGACAAATATGACATCAGAAAGCTTTGTTGATCGCTCGTTGCGAAAGTGATTCAGATTTACAATTAGTGCAAGTAATATAGTACGATCCGATTTAACCCGAGGGCTTTGACAACGAATACAATGGCTCTATCGAACAGTCCGCTTCCAAAGTAATTACAACACATCAGCGCTGTCGGGCGCACCCGCCAACATGACCGAATGTACTTATTAAACGCACAAAGAGACGGCAGCCGGCAAACAGCTAGCGGATCTCCCTCGGGCCACCGGGAATCAGGTGGCGGCAGAGGTGATGGCATCGACAACAGGATATGATCCTTAACTATAACACATTTAACACGCGACAACGTGCCTTATTGTGCTATATTTATCGTCTAAATTTGTATCGCCTCCCCGCGCTCATTCGACGAAGGCTCCGTCTGAGCGGGCGCACGGTTGCCAATAGCTACATCCGGGCCGCGAGCCCCGGCCGGGCTATGTATATCTAACAACATGTATATGTGCTGCGCCACGCGTACATGGATTATTATGTAGCCGCTGAAATTACTGGGAACTCCGCTAGGTATTCACTGTACATGGATAGGTGCTGCGAATCATATTGGATGTCGCTTTGAATCGTTTCTATTATGTATAGTTGTTTCGTTTGTGTGTAGTGCGCGCTGTGTAATAGCCCTGATGTACGAAACTAGATATAACTATAACGTTATATTAACATAATGTGTGTTTTTATGACTATAAGTATGCTATCAAAGCATTTATTTTATAGCAAATGGGCGTAGCTAAAAGGCAGACAGCCCACCTGTTGGTAAATGATCGCCGTAACGTATAAACACCTCTACAATCAGTTGCTAATGCATTAACATATTTAGAGTAACTTGAAAAAACTCTAATCCTACTCGTTTTCTATAACTTTAAAAATTACTTCTGTGACCTGATAAGCATTAGCTAGTATTACCTATATAAGTTACTTAAACTAACGAATTGAGTCTAACCTGTAATGCTAGTTGAAATAAGGTTTAAATAAATAAATATCTAATACTTAATGGATACTGAAAACTATGAAATGTTGAAATGATATATGAAATGTATCCAATGTACCTTTCAAAAAACTACTTCCTTTTTAGTGCATTAAGTTACGAGTATCTTGATAAGGTTAGCAAGTGAGTTAGGTATGTGTCTTGTGATGCAAGGTCTATATGAGACATGTGTACTAGCTGTCCTTGACACCAGACGAAAGTTACACATAATTAATGGTTAAAAAAACACATAATTAATGTATAATAATTTAATTAAACATGATTAAATGATCCCTTGTTCATTGCTACGTAAGATAATAGCTAAATTCACGCTGGTTCTCGTTATGTATGTCACTGCTCGCTAGTTTTTCCATTTATACAGGTGGTCTGAAAACCTGAATAAGACGCCTGAATATGGCTGAATTCGGAGACCAAGGTGTCAGAGTAGTGGCGATCAGGGGAGACCTGTGTCCAGCCTAAGACATCCAAGGTCCAATGAATATATAGGACATGTAAATCGCTGAACGTAATGATCTATCTCTATCATATATCTAATTGATATAATGGATATATCATATATCTAATATCTATCTAAATGGACAAAAGCAAAGCGAGGCGAACAAGCAATTTCCAAGTACCTATTATTTAGCAAAATCGACTACATTTTCAGCGCAACAGACAGAGGAGAGACGTACAGAAGAGCTTACAACTTGCTGTGGCTTTGTGGGTCTAAATCTGTTTCGAATAATCTTAGATATTCTACAATAGTTAAATTTAGCAAGCAACGGGTTCACGTGAAGACTGTTCTAAGTACACGTAAACTACTATATAAGATAACGTTTAAGATTAGGTACTTAGCTGTAACGACAATTTAATGGACGTTGGTTTGCAATGAAAACCTTTCTCTTTTCTGTATAGTACTACAGTTATCGTATAAATATATCACTAGTATAAAGAAATATATACCTTCAATTACTTACTTAGCGAGCTGAAATAATAAATACCTTTAAGTTGGAGTCCACTCGACCGTGAAGGTCGAGTAAACACACAATTTTTATAAAACAGTTAGCACTTTACTTAAGAAATACGATCTATACTAAGCTTCTTGGGTTTATATTATGAATATCAGCCTGTCAATTCCGCTGCTAGGCCATAGAGAGATTTGTACCCATATTCCATATTCCATATTCCGTCATTCCGGCATGCCGGTTAGGGATCGAACCTCAAACAGCTATTATATATTATGTATAAGTTATATTGA
>DWDU01002115.1:0-13270 GCA_018245575.1 Jemadia suekentonmiller
TAACTGGTGAAACTTGGGAGTGTTCTACACTCCTCTGCCTACCTCTTCGGGGATTACAGGCGTGATGTTACGTTTATACTACTCGGAAATTAGATAGATTAATCGTCCTGTATGTTCCACTTTCGTCATTAGAATGGTTAGTGTATTATGTTTGTATGTATACTATCGCTGGTCAATTGTTTAAATTTTTATGTTAAAAATTGTCATTTCGATATATCTAAGTAGGTACATGCTTTCTATTGGCCTAATTGTATTCTGTGACGAACGACACTAAAGTTTCTCGTATGTTGTGTTAAGCTGTTGTAATAAATAAGTACATCTAAGTATACGTTATTGTAAATTAGTTTATAACTGTTACTGTGTTTTCAATATACATATGTGTGCATAATAATAGTTGTTCAGCGATATAATAATACTAGTCAGTGTTTTATTAAATGCATTATGATCATTAATTTACTGGAATTTCAAATAAAATTATCTTCATTCATATTCATTTACATTAAAATTGTTGTACTGATAAATGTGTAATGAAATATCGATTTTTCTATATATTACCTATGTATGTATTTATATTTCAAAGTAAAGTTTTTTGTGTCCATTCAAATTTTATAGACTTAACTAATATTAAATGACTCAGCTCATTCGCTTATTATATTCATCCCATTTATTTGCAATTTTTGAGGGACGCGAAATTTTACTTCAGAACGTGTATTTCCCAGACTAAGTTATTATTTGAATGTTGTAAGAAAGAAAGTTTTCTTAACACGCTCATCCAAACATCAAAAGCATCGAAAATAGAACATGCGACACGTCTTCTTTTTTCGAAAAGAAAACGCATATATTTAGTACGTGACATACAAAATATCATATTATCGTACCCGTAACAGGCCGATATCAAAACCTTACACGCGTAGAATCAGAAGACGTTTTTGTTCCATATTCAAAAGATGTCACTCACACATTTACACTCTTACCGTCCTGTACACACACAACGTCATGGCATGTAAGTCACTGGTAGGTAATATAAGCCTCCGTGCAGAGCGGCTGCGCGTGCGCATTTTAATCACGCGATCACAACTATTACAATTATTAAAATGGCGACCAATTTTATATACGAAGAAGATCAAAAGGAGACAAATCAAATGAAATACCAGTAATATTATTATTTAGTAATATGCAATGGTATATAATAACTGTCTCGTTGGTCGTGTTGGTTGCAAGTGCGACTGCCGATCGGGAGGTCCTGGGTTAGGTTCCCGGGTCGGACACTATAGAATTTTTCTAATTTCGATTTTCTAGTAGTGGCTCGGAGTCTAGATTTGTGCCCAGTGTATGGCAATAAGCTCACCGCCTATTCCATAGCGGGACTGAGACGTAACTGATGAAACGTGGGAGTGTACTACACTCCTCTGCCTACCCCTTCGGGCATAACAGGCGTGATGTTACGTATGTAATAAAATTGTTTACAATAATATAATTATAAATAATTCACCATCTTCGCAGAAATGGGGTTTGCTGAATGTATTGGTGTATTAGCCGTGCAATTTCATTTACCCAATGCCACTACTAGATTGCGTTCTGTAATATCCCACGTAACATAATTATACATTAACTTCGTATAATGAAATATACATGTACTCGTAGTTACGGGTAAAACGTTCACAGACCATGTTCAAATGAGCACTCGTGTCTATGTCGACGGATAAAAACATTGATCCTGTAAATCCGGGTTCATATTTGAATATGTGCTATTTACCTGATGTTTACGAAGTCATTTCATGACGTTGAAGTGACGATGTGCCTAAACATGCTTATAACGGACGTATCTGAACGTGCTACATGTGTATATTTGTAAGGTACTATGCGCGACCGTCTACAGTATGGACGAAATTCTGTTTGCATGAACGTGTTAAGGTTATATTTTCAAAACTATGTTACCATACAGATTCACATACTCGTATTTGAGTTTGTTTGATATTACTGCTGTGAAAAATGAATTACTATGAAATTGACTATGAAAATATGAGATTTAGTGATTAATAATTGTTAACGTTGAAAATTACTTTTTAATTTAGTAGACAATACTTACTCAACACTCTTATGGAATCTACATGGTCTGTAGAAGTATTTAAGGAACATTTGTTGTAGATTCAAAGTATTTCGATTATTCAAATTAGACAAGTTTGATCGTGTTTGATAGTATTTAAAAAATCGTCTAATATTAAAATCATTTTAATGTTTTGAAAGCACCCATGTTATACTTGTAATATACTTATTTTTGCACCTAAATCTCACTATTTTAAATAAATTATTTAATGAAATACATTGAAAACATGAATGAAAGTATTCAAATTGAATTTTATTGGCTCTACCCACGGATATTCCTTTAAAGATAAACAATGAAGTTTAGAAAAATTTCACACTTATAGGTACCTCCCTACATAAATGGTGTAACTGTAGGTACTGAAGGTGCAATAAGCATAGACGATCGATCAGATAGAACCTAGAATTCTACACGCGATAGGCCAACGCGAGATGATCGTTACACCAAACAGTTCGGAAAGGCTGAACTGGGTTAGTCTGTTCGCAAAATTCAGTATGTAACAATTGCGTTTTAGTACAAAAAACACGACAATGAACTACACAATATTACCATAATTTATCGTACAAGATACTTCAGTAGTACCGTCATTAGCGAAGTAATATTCGAAATTCTAAATGACATAGGGTACCAGTTTTAATTTCGTTACTTATCAATTTAATGATGACAGTCGCAAATGACACCTTATTTAGGAACAAGGACGTTTAGCAAAGAGAATATTACAACTAATTGAACATCGTCATCTGCTGTAATAGCCCGCAGTTCGCACATCCAGCTAAATATCAAAGTTTATACAATTACATTATTCATTTATTTTTAATTGTAATTATCCTTATTATGAAGCCTTTTATAATTCCACTGTTGGACACCAATTTCCTCCAAGAATATGAATGGTCAAAGCCATAGTCTGCCACGCTGCCCAATTGGCAGATATTCTATTTTTAATTCGCTACGAGTATGTAAATGTTTATAAAGCTTCAGACGGGTGACGCAACTTTTTACGTAGGTATTTATTAAATCCGACGACGACGTCTACGTATGGAAACATATGTATAAACATACACACATACATGAATATCATAGTGGGTACGGTTAGACACATCTGCGTTGAGACTCGCCGGAGTATTATCA
Source organism: Jemadia suekentonmiller (assembly GCA_018245575.1). NCBI lineage: Eukaryota > Metazoa > Arthropoda > Insecta > Lepidoptera > Hesperiidae > Jemadia > Jemadia suekentonmiller. Next base: position 3,233 of record DWDU01002115.1, read on the forward strand.
TTTTTATAATATTGCTTCAGAGCTTCAGACACAACCGGTGAGTAGTCGAACCTTGACTATTTGAAAGAATAAATATGTTTCACTACATAACACAACGCGTGATGTTATGTTACGTAGTCAGTAGCTGTAAATGTCTATACTAATTTTCTTCAAGTGGTGTTCTGCTTGTAAATTCTGTCGGTTCGCTACAGGCGGATTGCTATTCATAATATATTGCAACAAGTAACTAAGACATGTGATTTGGTCTCCGCGGCTAACCATCTACGCGCCTGCATTTCAAACGGCTAAACCAAGGGAAACTTGGCGACATACTAATATTCCTCCAGTACAGTCGATACCAAGAACCAAGCGATGTGTTTTAAAATTAACCAGTTGGTCAATGTTAAAAGTCTAGGTGTTTTAACATTGACTCGTGTATTCGTGTAAGAAAACTCTACATGATAAACGAACAATTTCAAAACAGTTGGTCGTGAATTGAAAAATAATATTAAGGGAATGCTTTATTGGTTGAGTAGTAGCGAGCGCCACTGCCGATCGGGAGGTCTTGGGTTCGAATCTCGGGACGGGTACTATTGAATTTTTCTAACTAGAATTTCTAGTGAAGATTTCTATTTACAACTCGATGTCTGGATTAGTGGACGGTATGTGTCAATAGGCTCACCGCCTATTATATGTAGGTATGTTGTAAACATAAATGTTGAAACGTGGGACTGTACTACACTCTTCTGCCTACTCTTCGGGGATTACAGGCCTAAAGGTACATTTTTATAATAAGTGAATAAGTTATAAAACTTGACCGCGAAGACAATATTAATTTATATCACACACTTGATAATCGCACGTAACAATAACTTTACAATAAAAGAGATAAATATGAATATACGTATAAACAGAGGATGGAAACAAAAGTTTTATAGGTAAGGTACCTTATGTAATTGTAATATACACATGTAAATTTTATATACGGTTTGAAATTCAGCCTCTCATTCCCGGAGGCCCGGGTTCAAATCCAGGCCCACACTTCTTTTCAAGTTACATATGCCATGTTATATCTGTGAAAGAAAGCATCGTGAAGGAATCTGATTGCAGAAGTGACTGAAGAAAGAGTTAATAAAAAAATGTTCTGTAAAGGCGTGTGAAGTCCGCCAACAACAAACTCGGCGAGCGTGGAAAACTAAGGCCTTAATCCTTTTATTCTGAGAGGCGACCCGTGATCCAATAGTGAAACGATAAAATGGTCAGAAAAAAATACTCATAATCAAGAGTTAACTCCTGAACAATGTTAAACGATACCCGCAAGTGCACATCGAGCACCTATTTGTTCATTACACCTACATCAAAAAACAATGTCTGTTCAACGAAACCACGCACTCGCCACACACCTTAATATTTTATTAACTTATCATGTTATTGACGTCATAATCAGCCGATAGTCGTACCGAATCGTGCTAAACGCCTGATATAAATAATTTAATCTGTTGTATTACGTGTAAGATGTAGGTACAATTTAAATTATTTTTAAATATTCACATATGGCACGATTGCAACCTGGACGGTTGTTCGTAATTATGTATTACGTAGAATCAAGCCAGTAATTGTCGAACAGGTAGGCAGAGGAGTGTAGTAAACTCTCACGATTCACCAGTTACCCACGTTGCATTATGGAATAGGTGGTGAGTCTAATGTCATATACCGGGCACAAATCCATAGTTCAAGCCACTACTAGAAATTCGTGTTTGAGAAATCCAGCAGTACCCGACCTGGGAGTTGAACCTAGGATCTCACGGTCGGCAATAGCGCTTGCACCAACACGACCAACGAGAAAGTCTTATTATTTATTACAGCAATGAAATTGCTTTGTAAATTATAATTCATTATTTATTACGTAACCACCATTACAAATTTTGTGTTAGGAGTAATACAACAATTTTATGGTTGTACAGAACGGTTTAACAAAGTTTGGGAGGTTAATTAATTATTTGACTGGGTCACGTCCTCATACTCAACGTGAACTTCTGGTCTCTAAGGTGGAGCGCACCAAGCAGTTGCGCAATTAAATATTCACCTGACGGCTGTTTTACCCATAACGAGATTGAACCCTGGTCTATTATTGAATTAACCAGAACAAATAGCCTTACAATATTATTATATCGCAGTTGCGATATTATAACTATTGTAAAATATAAGCTTAAAATATGCTTGTTTTTATCCACGATAAAATAAATATTTTTAATAATTAAGTTTAATAAAATTTTAAAAATGCTTGCGAGTGCAAGTGAAAATAATACAAGTGTAAATATGAATCCAAAATGTAAAATATATCATTAACTTTACTAAATATATATGTAACGTGTAAATAACACCAAATTAAAATTATGAGTTATTTATTTGCCCTATTCTCACGCCGTTAATCCAAATTGAAATCAAATATCACACATCGTCGCGTCGGCCTGTTTTAGTCCACTGCTGGACATAGTCCTTCTTTACGCTGTTGCCCATAATCCCCACACCGGACACGCGCGAACACTTCTCGCATCCCTTACGCTGCGGCTCGTGGGACAATCAGCCGATCGGCAGCCATCGGTCGGCGAAACCTCATCCGAATCAACCAAGTATTTTAAAGGATTTCAAAAGCGACTGCTGATAGACAGATCCCGGGTTACGTTCGAGTCGTGTACTGTCGGATTTTTCCAAACTAGAATTTCTAGTTAAATTTTATAGTAATAGCTCGGAGATGAAAATTGTGCCCGGCAATAGGCACAGGCAGGTGCAACGTGAGAGAGCACCACACTTCTTTGCCTACTTTTACGGAGGTTAAAGGCTTGAAGTTAGGAGCATTATTGTCGTGAAAATGTTATAATTATCATATTTCTTAATAATATGTACCAAATAAACAAAATTACGTAATGTATTCATTTGCATTGCAGTTAATAGAACAGGCTTAGGGATTTAAGGCTTCAAGTTACGATACGAGGAGTTAATCCTAATATCGATAAGTAAATTGATTGATCATGATCGCAATCACCAAGTCCCACCTCGGCGGAAGATAAAAGGCGAACCGGTGGAGCATTATTTCAAGTGCTTGCCCACACTTCGGAGTGTATAGCGCATGCACGCTATCAAATCACATCACTGGGCTACTAATGTTCTTAATACGTACTGAACCGACAACGAATTATATCGAAAAATTTTGACTCGATTAACAATTATGCCAACTTGCCATGTTCTTTTTTTGTTAATTTGTTACTTAAAAGACTTTATTTTATTGTCTACCAACTAGGCATGATCTTCATCGCTTCTTCAAATGCTTGTTTCTTTTTTTTATTTTGTTATAATAGAAAGCTCTATTAGTTTTTTAATAAGAAAACTAAATAATTAAACATGTACCTCTACATTTTTCTTAATGAAATAGGTACTAGTTCGGAAGTCTCATATGAGAAGCCTCGGCGAGAAGTCGACAAGGCTCGTTTTTTTATCACTTCTTAACTTTTATTTTATGATTACTTTATTAGAATCATAGTGTTCGTTATGAAAATGCAGTAACGTAAATAACTAGCTCCACTAAGATGCCTATATGTGCGTTAATTATGAACATTGTAGTAAAACGTGATCGTTTTTTTTGTATAGCTTCTATATTACCACAGCTACAAGCATTTCTAATTGCGTATTAAGTATTGAAAAAAAATTTTTGTGTCCAATTTGTAACATTACATTTTTATTTTTTTAGCTCTCAATGATTATTAAACGGGTAGCTAAGCTTCTCTTCTTAGGTTTTTCTTTTCGTTTTCTTTTTCTTTTCTTTGTCTTTTATTATTAACTTTCATATTTATCTGTAAATATAATGTAACGAAAAATAAACTATATCGTTAATTATGTGGAATTTTGTTTTATTTCGTCGATGTTATGTTGGAAGGCTTAATGCAATGCCCAGTCACCTGGATATAGATACGTAGTATCTACTCGTAGAAGAAACGAGAATTAACTACCAAAATACAAGCGAAACTCAGACCGAATACAGTCTATTGTTACACCATAGGCGACATTTCATCTTGCGACGCAGGCAAGATAGCCAAGAGAACTTCGATTATAAATAATATGTATGGACATTCTCCCATAAATCTTATTTTACAAAAGTCGGAAAGAGCAGCCGACATGTAAAGTCATTGTTTACTTTTTGTTATTCATACAACAAAATGTTAAACTAATGCCAACGAATGCATGTGGAAGAGTCGCCACGATTAATCTTACGCGTTTATTTAGATAAAGATCAATACTGAACAGAAGAAAACAACCTCTGAAATGACGTAATATTTTTAATTGTAATTTAGAACATAAAAGTAGTTATTGTGTGTTAACCATAAGAGATAGAGGCATGCCATTGAGAACTTTTTTGCAGTACTTTTATAGATCTGCAATTATCTAATACATTGCGTTAATGTAGGTATATCTGCTGATTTACGTGGCGCACGCGAGTAAAGATCCCAGCAGGAAAGATTTTTCAACAGTAGGTAATCGTTATATTTCAGTCAAATTACGTAAAACCGAAATGTACTATTAACTTAAATTTTCCTCAAGAATTACATTATTATTTAGTAAATACCGTACAAAAATCGCGCATACAGCTTTTGGGGACTTTGTTTGATATGTATTGATATCTATAGAAAAAAAAAGGTAATTCAAGTCAAGGCAATATTTAAAATTACATGTGAACGCATTAGATTATGGTGCTATAGATAATACAATTTTCAACCCATACACGCCGGATTCATTCGTTGGCTCATACATGTTGAACTGTTGAATCAGTCTCAACCCACGCAGTCGCGACGGTCCGCCCGCGGCGCCTCCTCGCTACGTAACTCTGTCTAACATTCCACAGCTACCATTTCGTGTGTAATTAACATATCGGCTTCACGCAAATATCTGATATCTATTGATCACTTCTTATCGTATACGTACAACATAACGTATATTTCAATGTCTCCTGTTTACTCATAGTAGGCATTTAGACCATTTTACTTCGTAAACGGATTCATCGTTTACTTATGAAATAATTTTGATCGACTTAAAAAAAATGATGTTTTTTTCACGTATTTTAATTCGGTAAAGAAATTTCCTACTTCAACTACCATACTTAAAATAAATTGAATAGAAATTGGACACTAACACAGCCTGGCTCTCCCAACGCGTATTCTGAACAAAAGTAAACCTAACGTCATCATTTTACCTTTCCGATTATACTTCGCTCTCCAATCTTTCTCCTACTTCCGAACATCAGCACCTTTGATAAGTCTCTTTGATAATTAAATATCGAATTCAGGTTGAAATAAAAAAGAAATCTCGTACCGATCGCGTTACGTACGAGCACGATCTGGGGGCGTTATGGGCGTGTAATAATGAACATGTTATTATCAGTATGTTAAACAAGAATGTCGTCATGTAATCTTCTTCGTCGAATCGATAGCTGATCGTGAGTGATCAGCCATCGTGGTGGAAGGATTAGTCGCGATGTCCAGGGTGCGCCGCGCAGTGTATGTTCGTAGTTGATCAGACATAGTCGCCGCTCGAGGTGGCTCCGTTCATGCACCCCATCATGTAATTAATTACATTATGTTCCTCAATGCTTCGTCACGACTTTATAATTGTATATATTATATGTAAAAATATAAATTACAAATTTTTAGTACTATTTAAATTATAATTCCACTCTTATTTTGTTTGATATAATGGAGGAAAGTGAAAGTGTTGTTTAAGCTTTATATTATTACGTATTTTCCGTCCAGTAGTCTTGGTACATATTACCTGATTGACATAAATTGACATTACTTCTTTATTTATTAACCGATTTAAATGAAAAAAATCACAAAATAATCCTGAAAACCGCATTCAAATCGGTTAAGCCGTTTCTGAGATTAGCGTGCTCAAATATACAGACAAACAGACAAAATGGAAAAACATTATTTTGGATTCTCTTGTGTATAAAGGCCCCCCGTTATGAATTTTTAAATATATTTGCCATGTACAAACAGCGATCAGTTACAGTTTTATTATATGTATAGATGATATGAGCACTTCCCACTGAATGGTTAATATTACAATGAATGAACATGTGATTCTTGTTTTCTCTTATTCTTTAATAAAATAACCCATATTTAGTCGTAGGAATTCATAATAATTATGCACACGGTCAAGTGCATAGTAGATGCACTTGACAGAGGTCAGTTTGATTGGCCACACAAGCAACGCCATTCAAGTAACTAGCACGAACTGGCAGCGTGGCATTAACGCAGCTCGCGCATGATGATACCCATGTTACTAATAAGAAATTAAAAATAATCAATCATTACGATAATGATAAAATTGAGTCTGGATTAAACACCAATAAAAATGTTTCAGTGAGCTTAGAAAGAAACGTGACATGCGGTATTTACATGTTAATATAAATTTAAATAAAGTAGGTACCTTTAATAAAATAACAGCTCAACTATAATAATAGTATCGCGCCCAAAACTCGAGCAGGCTCTACCGATATCACATTGCTTTATTGAAACTAACATTGTATGGTGAATTTATAATTCAACACACGAACTTTCAAAGGAACTATGCATAGTCACACAGAAAACAATATTGTTACAAGGAAATTCCGTTTATGTGAGAGTAAACAACTCCTTTGACTGTTAGTGGGGAAATTATTGCTATCATTAGGATACACCAAAGTGTCTACGTGAAACCAAATTTAGTGTAGGTTGAGAAATACTCGAGAGGTTACTTTTGAAATGATTGAACGTATAAACATACTCATAGATGTTGTAACCTATACAAGATTGTAGAAAGTTTATTTGCGACCATTTTTATAGATTAAAGAAAATACCACATATTTTCGAGCATTGTATAAGACTGGTAATTAAAATAATTAATTTATATTAGATAATCTATAGTACCCTATACTTTAGTCAAAACTGCTCAAGAAAGACTTATGTCCAACAGTGGATTTTTATGAGGTGATGATATTGATGATAATATGTACTCGTAGTACTAAGTTACTAATACTATGGTAAGCCTACCTATATCTTAAGTAAGAATACCTGTACCATATTTCCGATAGTTTAAAACTAGGATTTCTCAACAGAATCTAGGACTCGTCCAACGAAATATGAAACAATGAAAATACATTGTAATTAAAAAACCTAATAAACTAATGAAAATAAAATATTAATATTATAGATAAGACATCCATAACAGATCTATACGCCAGATCCATAATGATAGATTCATAAGCCAATTAAAATGGATCATCAAATCCTTATTACCACAAGTCATAACCTGTATAAACGAAGCCATTGTTGGTATCATATTTTATACAATAGACGGCTATTATAGAGATATTATACCGCACTAATTCTGCTCCAATATTCACTAGATACAGTATGTTTAAGTTATAGTTCAGTCCGCTATCGGGTGGCAACCATGGAGTAGAAGAGCTCATTCGGATATGAGAGATACCAACTAAAACTTCCTGTAGCAAAACTCCCAAACGAAAGATTTTATATTGGGAGATTGGGAAGGATTTTAGGTTGCAGAAGGGAGGATTTATAGACGCCGACACAAGAGGATAACTTCATGTCCGTGGTGTAAATAGATCATAATATCTCAACTATTGGCGACTCAACTATTGAAATGTAAAACGTAGCCTGCTAATGAAATTAAGGAGTCCAGCAAAAAAGCTATTTTTCACAGCCTCCAAAAACCGTAATCTAATTTTATTTCAAAAAATATAACATATAGATACACGGAGAATATCTCTTCTCCAAATTTGTGACGCAAATCACCTGTTTTTAACATTCCTGAAAATAACTTTATATGATATATATGTATTATATGATATCTATAATTGAATTATTACATTATTATTATTATTATTATTATTAATAGGAATGAGTTATAGAATTTTATGGCCTCCTTAAAATTTAAAGACTTTCGCCGTACTAACAAATTACTTAAAATTATAATTGGGTGTCTTATAATATTTATATTATAATAATAAATGGTAATAAATATGTACAAAGCATTTAAAACCTTTTTATCAACAAGTCACAAATCCTAATTTTGCGATTGGGTGATAATCGTCTTATCTTTTTAATTTGTGGTTGATTTGGTACTCGATGGAGAAAGATATGATCCATCTATAAATTCAATTAACACTCTGAAAACCTTGTCAGTGCATCTACTGCTTGACCTGTGTTGGTCCCCGAAGACCACAAAGGAGGTTGTAGTGAACTTGTGGTTTACAAAATGAAAGGGTTTTTCGTCCTTGCAGCTCTCACAGCTGCTGTTCTAGCCATTCCAGCTGTACCCGAGATACCAGAACCTGGAGAACTTGCATTAGTACTTAATGAAGACGATTTCGAAGATTATCTTGACAGTTGGCTTGCAAGTGAAGAACGTAAATGGGCCAACGAGTCCATGACAGTCCAACCTCGCAGTGGTAACTTACATACTTGGAAATCTAAAGTGTTAACTTCCATTATCTACTATCCTACTATCAATAAATTTAATCAAGTATACTTACAGGTTGCCAAATAAGGATTAATGGAGACTTAGGCCAGCCGCAGCCTGTTTATATTCACAGAAATAACTACATGAACCCGAATGGAAATACTGGACGTGTGAATCTTCCCGCCAACGATCAAGTTATCATTGCATGCACAGGTTCAGGCCGCCTTATTCGTCATCCGCAAATTTCTTCTAATGTCGCTATAGCAGTGAGTTGTATAGTCTAAGATTTTATTTTTAACATTCACAATTTCGACAAGTTTGAATCCTTCCATTAATTAATAAACATTTACAACGTTTAATCTTCACACTTACAGACCGCCAGATGTGTAAACAACAACTTAGTGTCTGGCGCTGGGTGGTTGAATGGTAACGGTGCCTTCGGAGGGCTAACTTGCAACAGTCACGCCTACCACAATGCACAAGGAACAACCACCAGGTGCTTTGGCAACAATATAGTAATTCGGTAAATACTTGAATATTTAATGAAATATAATTTCTTTTTGCTATACATATACATATATGTTACATAACAATATTTCTTTTAATTTCAGTGTGGGTTTCATTGTCAACAACGTCTTCTATCCTAAATATTTTTCATGCTTCAATCAAAGCAGATTGGAAGTTCTGTTCGTCTGGTATCCACAAAATCCAACAAATGCTATACATCAAACTGGTGTTGACCGTCCGAGTTGGTTAGGTAAGAAAATATCCAATAATGTTATAGCGCAAAACAATTTCCAATGACAAATAAAAAATTTGGTAAAACTTTTTTTTCACTTTTAGCGGGCTCTTTCTTCCCTGGCGTGGCCATTAACAACTTGTACACCCAAGTACAACAAAGAGCTACTATTGCCAACTTAGTTGGCCAAGCGATGGCTGACAGATATATCACGAGCACCCAATTCTTGGCCCGTGGACACTTGGCTGCCAAGAGTGACTTCACTTACGCTACTGGTCAACGTTCTTCTTTCTACTTCATCAACGCTGCTCCTCAGTGGCAGCCTTTCAATGCTGGTAACTGGAACTGGCTTGAACAGGTAAATATGATGAATATATTTACTTGATTATTATATGACTTGAATAACATGAACATATTACTTGAACATGTAATTGTATTTACAATTTAGGGAGGAGATAAGATAAGCAGAGGAGTGTTTCACCTACCATACACGTTTCACCAATTAAATTATGTCTCAATATAATAGGGGTTTAAATCATACAATGTGCCACTACTGTGAATTTGAAGTTATACAAGTCCTGTAATATTTTTGCTGACCCAGCGATCATTGCATTGATCATCATTGATTTTTGAAATCAATGCAACTGTTACTGGTCATTAACAAAATGTTTAGGTTATGCAAGGATATTGTCAAAGTGTATTTGAAATGTTCTAATTATTACAACAATGTTCTAATTATAACAACTGTACATTTTATTGAATATCACTTGAAAAATATCTAGACTCATTATATCTAGAGTTATTTC
>DWDU01002116.1:0-13269 GCA_018245575.1 Jemadia suekentonmiller
AGTGGGACGTAAACGTAACTGGTGAAACGTGGGAGTGTTCTACACTCCTCTGCCTATCTCTTCGGGGATTACAGGCGAGATGTTACGTGGTCCCATTACAAGCGAAAATAACATCCCTTAGGGTAGGAGAAAACGGTTTTCAATTTTGTAATTTTTTATATTACTACAGTACGATTTTGGTCATCATCTGCCCGTTTCTATCCACTGCTGGATATAAGCTTCTCAAAACCACTGAGGCCGATGCTCAGCTGTTGATTGCTAACCATTACCAGCCACTCTGTACGTACTCCATATAGCCTATTGTAATCAAGTTATATGTCACCTACTGAAACTGAAAACGCAACCGTCACATTACTATGTTACATATATCGTACAAGGGTAGATTGTTACAAATGACAATTATCTGTGTTTTATTTTAACCCTCCCGAGTTCAACTATGTAGGTGCTTCATATAGTTTCAGTTGAAAAAATTAAAAAATTGTGCGTAATGTTTTATATGCTACGAGCTGTGCCCGCGGCTTCATCTGCGTGAAATTCTAATATTCTAAAGTGGAAGTAGCCTAAATTACTCCTTATTATAGCAGCTATCTGCCAGTGAAAGTCCCGTCAAAATGTGTTCAGCCGTTTCAAAAACTAGTCGGAAAAAACTAAAAGACCGATAAAAAAATAATAAAAATATTTTGGTATACATATGTACCGTGTATACATACATAATAATAAGCATTTAGTAAAAAGCGGTTATTTTAATATTACAAACAGACACTCCAATTTTATTAATCTATAGATAAGTACTTATATGGATGGTGAGTGTATAAAATATTTGAAATTTATTTACATAATTCTGTCAGGTTTTCATATATTCAGTGTTTAAACTCACATATAAATACGTAGGTAACCGTGAATCGGTGGGAATGGTACCATATTAACATTCATATTTGCTATTAAAACGAGCGCCGAGATTATTTTTCTCCGGATATTATCTCACGGTCTATTACGTCTCGATCTACGGGGTCCTTTAGCCGTAAACACAGATAATTTAGTTCTACACAGTTGCAATTAGGTTTATAGGTTCATTAGGTTTATCTATGTACTTAACGTATACTAATAAAATTTCGGGTTTTTTTAAATTCTTGTATTAGCAACAAAATCACTATCACCACTATCACCACTATCACCCTCATTCAGAGCAACATCATCACCTTCAACATCATCATCAACCCATTTAACTGTAAATCCACTGTTGGATTGGAGTCTGCTCTACGAATGAGAAAGCTTAAACTGTAGTTTAAATCTTTAATGAAACTAACTGAACAAAATCAGGTAATGCGTGTATAACACGAAGTAATTTTGTACATGCTGTATATAAAATTTATTGTAAGAATGGAAAAGGAAACTCGCAGCTGAAAAGCAACAGCGCACTTACATTTTCACTCGTTACTTGAAAATAAAATCATTATTGCAGTCGTAGAAGTAACTGCGTTAAAACAGCGACATGGTAAAAGCACTAGCGTCGTTAAAAAGAGAATGAGGAGGTAGGAATTGCAACGTGAGCTCGTATCGCAATACGATCGCGTAGGATAATCTGGCATAAATAGAAAACGTAATACCTATTGCTAAATACAAAGATGAGCTCAGTCACATGGAATTTGTTTCTGAATTCAGTAATGTGAGAAGATTCCTTTGTACTATTTCCTGAACTATTATGTAGTATCCCATTCAATTCACATACTGAATTAAATAATAAATTTATCTGAAGTCTCTTTAGAGTTACAGGTTATTATTCTTTTTTCATTAACATATCCATATCCGTACCTACACACATATATATTTTATATAAAAAAGGATAAAGTGAGCAATAATGCTAAGTTTCCATTTTTAAATTAAAAAACCCTTCCCAACAGTTCTATAGTTTTTCACCCACATTATATAGTTTGTTGTCTTTTTTAAGATTCAATGTATTCTTAATAACTGTGGTATGCATTTAGTTGACCGATAATTTAGCTCTATTTGCTTCTAACACGAACATTTTAAAACGAAATGAATGACTAAACTTTAATATATCGTCTCAATCGTGTCAGTGTAGCTGCTGAATGAATGGAGGAGCGAGTGGCAGTGGATTGATGAATGGACTGATTGATGAAGTTTAGCGAACGGTATTTGTTGGTTGTGAGTAACGAGGAATTGAGAATAGCGCTTAAACTAAACGAGGTGAAGATTCCGTCCCAAGTATTTACTTAGAAGATGCTAACGTTTACATTCCTTAACGTTCAAATAAATGCTTATATAAACAGGCTTATCCCATAATGATGATCAACAAACTTTTTATCGTTTTACGATTGTACACGAGTGTTCTCTCAGCATAAGAAGGGATAAGACTATTCAGCCACGTAGGCTCGGCACAACTCACCAAACTTTACACGCCTTAGAGAACCTAATTAAGAGCTCTCAGATCTACATGTTTCCTCGAAGTGATTTCCTTAACCGTTACAGCAATGACTATTAAATCTTAAAGAACATTGTAAGGTATTGTTCACATCCTGACACAGCCTGTATCAGGATTTGAACCTACGACCCCCCTAGTGGAAAATTGAATTCCAAACCACTGGCTTATTACATTTTAAAGAGGAACTGAAATATATACTCAAAAAGATACTTATAACATGACGTACATAGCCACTTCATTCAACAGAAACTAAAGCAAAAAATATCTATCACTTTCTAGCTACAGGATAAATCGACTGCCGGATCTGTGATTGAACACGAGAGATAAAAGAAAAATAGGAGCACTTACATCGATAGAAAACAGCAGTCGACCGAAAAAAAAACATATAACTGGGAAACGGTATACGAACTCTCCACCCGTCTATTACTCATCCGATCTGATCCGAACAGGATCGAACAGGGCCGAACGCGAAGCGATCCGTCGTACGTGTCGCCGAAATAAAACAAGCGGTTTGATAAACTACCATCATTTCAGCGCTTAAAGAGCTGTGCATTCGTCATGAAGCGTGTTCCAACTTTTCATCCCGCTATCACTGAAGACTATGTAGCTCGCGTACGGAGCGGCTCACGTAAGCGCGAATAAATCACTGACAGCGCTGGATGGGTGAGCGTTACATTGTTACCGGAATGTAAATTGGAGTGTACCTGCTGAGGTTGACGGTTTAATTCTGCTGTGTCAACAACCAGTTTGTCTTAAACAGAATTTCATTAGAGGACACAGATCGCATTTTGACTTCAGTTTAGATCGGTATTGCAGATTCAAATTGCCTAAAACTCGCTTCAACATTATTATTTAAATTTCATAAAATTACCAGTCCATGTTGGGGTGGAGTAAGAATACATTTAAGAACCCTGAGCCGGGGCGATTAAACCAGGCGCTGGCAGTTGGCGGTATGGCGCAGCCTGCCTAGGCACAGCTAAATGCCCTGGTCGTCTATGGGTTGGATCGTAGGCGGAGCGAGAAGCTGTATTCTGCGATCCCTAAGCCGCATCCCAGCGTTAGGATTATTGGCTTAAGACAGTGGATTGCAATAGACTGATAATGATGATGAAATTACCGGGCCTCAAACGTATTTACTTACACTTAGAAATAAAACAGATTTAAACTATACTAACTTACGTGCATTATATTTATAATACAATAGGAAGTCACACAGTAATTCAGAAACACTTAAAGAGCACTGACTGAATTATTATAAGTGACAATGTTTCTTGATTTATATCACGTATGTATTAATTATTGTACATTGCATTTGTTCATAACTTGACTATGCACTGTAATTCATTAAGTTTATTAAAGAGAGTGCAGAAAGGTTTTCCTGTAATTTTTTTTTCCCGGTTTACCACAAATGTGCGGCGCGGAAACCGATAAAAATGATCATTTAAATTAAAATGATTTTAATGTTTATTGCGTATGCTTTATGATTTAAGAAAGTTTGAAATATGAAAAACAATGACTGTAATATTGATTATTATAATTAAAATAACACTAAGTTGGTTATGAACGCGGAAATAATTATATTTACATTATTTCAATTAAGTACGCTTAAATTAAAATGAATAATAACCTCAATATAATTGAAATGCGAACGCATCCACATGTCATATGTTATCTGTGGTTTTCTTGATATATGTATATTATCTATGCTCTATTGTATACTTCTTTTACAATAAAGCCACGCGTGTGTATCTAATTCAAATGTAATTTATTCAAAATTGGTTCATTAGAACACGTTTCTACGTCAAACTGATGCTACCACATAGATCGTTCCGGCTACTATTTATTTTCCATCAGCTGAGGTCTTTATAAATTAGTAGGTACTAGTTTTCATTAAATATAATATGGCAATCACAAATGTGTGTAAAAATAAAATGTAATAATTTGATTGAAAATAAATATGAGTAAACATAATGTTCGTGAGCTCCTAGGTTCAATCACGGGTCGAATAGTGTTGGGTTTTTCTAACTTGTAATTGCGAGTATAGCTTGGAGTCTAGATTTATATCCGAAGTATGGCGATGGGCTCACTCTATATTCCATATACATAAAATCTTTACTTCATAGTGCACACATTAATAATTTTGATAACATTCATGTGTCATCTTCACACGTGACCATCGGATTCCAAATTAGGAAGATATCATACTTATGGTAACCAGACAGTTGATGAACATACATATTATATCAAAAATAGTCGCAGAAGTAACATTTACACTCATAATACAAATAGTCGTCACGGGTCATCAAACCAATAAAAACCGACCTAACAGCCAGCGTCTTCAACCACTTAACATACGAGCCGGTCGACATGTCATTTAAACGGTTATTAATAAGAAAGCGAAGAAAAAGAAAAATTGACAAGTATAAATGTGAAATTTATACTTGTTAATTTGGCCTTCACTGTCAAGATTATGGAACTTGGATTTAGCTGGAACGCTGATAACTAGTGTGGAGCTGCGGACGGCGCAACTAAACCTGTTTAAATTGCAACATTAATGTTGTTGCCAAGTTGCCTGTCACTACGGTCAGGACTTGAACTAGGCAATACATTACACTCAAAGGATGTGCCGACAATTTTGTTTTAAATACTTAAGGAACCATGATGGTTTTTGTTACATAATTACTGTTGCTTTTATTTTATAACAAGGCAATACAAAAAGCTATTTCAACTCCAACTGTAGAACAATAATTTAGGGTTGATAATGATGACGAATACGAAGATGAAGGTACCGTACATATCTTCTTACAAATAGACCCAATTATAATCGCAGGTAAAAGAGAGAGAAAAGTTTGAAAAAGAAACTATCGAATTACACGGCATTTTTTTATAAAATCATTAAAAGCAAACACAAACACAAATTCCAAATGGAAACTAAACAGATAAATTAAATTAGAACAAGTCAACTGTAGATACTAATTAATTTAGTAGATCCTAATGAAATTCTGTTTAGAACTTCCAAAGACAAACTGCTTGTTGGTACAACCGAAAATGTCAACCTCAGAGGGCACATCCAATTTACATTTTGGGAACACAGTAACGCTCACCGAAAATTTTCGGAGACATGAAAATAGAAAAACTCTGATCGTGACATGTTCAGCCCTGTCCCATGTTGTTCGACGCGTAATTGATTTCTTTTACCGTGCTCGCAGTGCTTTATGTGAAAACATGTAACTCGAAGAGACACAATCTAATACAACGATATAAATTGATGCAGTACTATTAAAATACGACAGCAACTACTTTACGTTGTTCGTTTTCAAACATTGCAAAAACTCCATTGTAATATTAACAGAAATAATTTTCCATCATCAATCATTTCTGTTGCGAGTTTCAATAAAACTTACTCATTCTAATCAATTTATTATCATTATTAATTAGAACACTGATATTTTCACCTTGCTTGTGTTTGTAGCAAAGTTATAGTTTTTACCAAAGAGCTGTAACTGACTAGTAAAGGAGATTGTAGCAATTTCTTTGGAGAGTCTGGTTTGAACCGGATGTATCTTTTATCTTTAGTCAAAGTAAATATTCTTATTAGGTCGACTAGACTGCCTAGTTGGTCGCGTAGTTGCAGACTGCTTCGTTGGCGTGCAGTGATCGCAAGTGCGAACGCCAACGAGATCTTCTGGGCTCAAGGCTCAGATAGAGTATTATTGGAATTTTCTAATTTAGAATTTGTCGTTAAATTTGTATTAGTGTCTGGGAGTCTGACCTATGCCCGGTGTATAGCAGTAGTCTCACCTCTTATTCCACCGTGGGATGTAAAACGTAACTGTTTAAGCGTGAGAGTGTACTACACTCCTCAACCAACCTCTTCTGAGACTACAGACTTGATGTTCACTTTGGTAAAGTCTTCTAACCCACACTTAGCTAGCTTATTATATTTAACCCTTCTAACTTTGAAATCATTGTCAAACTTTACAATAACAAAAGATCTGGTTTTGATTATAATGTAATTATTCCGTATAATTCTATGTTTCTGATGACTACTTTACTTTGCTTTTCATCATTGTAAGTCATGCTCCGATCTATCTCAACGTTGGCACTCAATCATACATTGGAGCTTCAAATATATTTTGTAGAGTCACGTCCTAAACTTGATGGATGGCGTTCTTTTGTTTATATCAGATATATAAAAGGGTATTAAGCATTAAAGAAAGCCCAGGTGTTTTTTTTCTTTCTGGTTTTTTTTTGTTAACTATTTTTGATTTCGGTGATCGCTTGCACTACTCCAGACGATTGTGAGCTAAAGTTAAATATATAACATATATAATAAATAGATTATATTGAAAGTTCTAGGTCAAAATGTACTGCTCAGTGTAATGTAAACAATGTAAACAAAGTGAGGAAACCTGCACAACTTAGAGTTCTCAGTAACGTTCTGTACGGTGCGTGAAGTCTGCCGAACCGCCGTTAGCAGGCGTGGCAAACTATAATCGGAACTTTTGTCATTCTGTCATACCGTTTCATTGTGTCCAACGATGAAACGGTAAGTGGGCTGGTAATGAAAACGTACCACATTCTAAGACATTGGTCTAACCGTTAAAAAGGTTATATGGCACATATCAGCTGCCCATATTGGAAGTTCAAGGTTCATTCGTATTATACTCATAACACTTTTACAAATGTTACCACAAAGAGGATAGGGGTGTATACGACTGCGGGCTGAATAAACATCGCAGTGCAAACGGCGAACTCATTAACGGGCGGCCATTGGAGCGTGAAATATTTGATTCATCGTTTGACCGAAATTCATTTGCAAGCTAAGTCTTTGTGATACCAAATTCCCTTTTATGTGTGGTGAAAGCGGGTTGAGTACAGTTTCTGGTAATAGTCTCCAACTATTGTTTCCTGTTATACCATAGGTCTGTAAGGATAAAGATTTGGCTTTGCTTTTACCACCAAGTTGTTTCGGTCTTAGCTTTGGTGTATAGTACTTAAAACATAGTAAGTCTTTCATTTATAAGCAATATATCGCCAAACGATAGCAATAATTTCTTTGCGCGGTAATAATTTTAAGCAAACATCGAAGTCGAGCAAACATATATATTGTAACCATCGACGAACAACAATCACTTGTAAGATGAACTATAGTAACTGCCACTTTCTTAACTAAAACCAGCTCAATCAACTTTCGACCTTATATTGCAGCGAACTAAAACGCGACAGTCGACTGCGACTTAATGTAACAATTTTGTACAAACATCAAAGTCATTAACTGGAGCCCACCAGCTCGTGATGATTCAAACATCGCTCGAATAAGGTTCGAGATACTATTATTAATAAAATGTAAGATAAACGCGACTTCCAATGGATTTTCAAACTTAATCTCTTATTTTTATACTGTACTTATATTCTAATAAAATTATAAAGGGCCTTCTTCGGGAGCTACCATCATGACCACTATAAAACTTCAAGACCATTTTGTTTCAATGTCTTTCATTCACTCAGGTTGTGGTCACAGTTGATATTTTGTATGCTATGTAGCTGTATATTAGGTATAGTAGCGTCTAATAATTGTGGAGTCTCGAATTTTACATCAAATGACGGTGCGTTAAGTGCATTCTGAATTCGACCATAACGTAAACAACATACAGATCATTTGACGTGGCGTTGTGAAATGAGCTAACTCGAACAATTTAGCGGTCCATTTGCGGTTGGACCGGTCGTTCCCGCTCGCGGTTCCACGATGTAGATGACCCCTGTAATATTCTATTCAGTTCGGTAGGTATTTTAATATTGCGGTTTATTCCCATGTTTAGTGAATGAACTAAATTCATTGTTCGTTTGCAACGTCGCTGTATATTCAACGATTCCATTGTTTTATATCGTACTAATGTTAAATGTTGTAATTTTTAATAGCAAAATATTACTAAAGTATTTGAATGGCCCATTGGACCATGGTTATGTTGTTCACTGACTATTGTGGAATATGTGAAATGTACACTTCGTTGACGATCCCGAAAGATATATAATAAATTGCTACCAACTACAAGTAGCTGGTTGCAATGCTCGTTGGTTTCATTTCATTTCAAAGTCTTTAAAACGAGTTTTTGAATTTTTCCAAGTAATATTATAGGTATATATTATTAGTACCTTTACAGTGTATGAATTAAAGCTCGTAGATATATACCGAGGAAACATACTGGAGTGAATGCGGTACGTAACGACATTTTGTTCGTGGATACCCCCTACAATCGTTCATTAAACAAAATTCTCTAACAGTTGCGGTTATTTCGAGAAATTATGCGGTCTACTTGCGGTTATGAGCAAACGCTCCTAACAGTGTGCCCAAATGTTTTGACAAGATATAATGTATTCTATAATAGTTTATTACAAACATTATCTATTTAGTTACCAACACCACCAAGCAAGGGAAGTGAAAGTGAATTAGAATAATATGATGACGCTTTAACTGTGGCTTGAGCGGTTAAATAAATAAACGTAACATCACGCATGTTGTTCTCGTAGAAGAAGCAGAGGAGTGTAGTACACTCCCACGTTTACGTCCCAAATGGAATATATGGTGAGTCAATGGTAGTGATGCAGCGGTTAAATAAATCGTATAAAATTCAATATTCTTTACATTATATAAAGTGTAACATTTATATCATGGTTGCAATTCTTTAACCAAACAGCTCAAATATTAGATGGCGACGTCAACAATCACCGACCGTGTACCAGTGTGCTTAGCGGCCGGAGTTTTAGTGGCTGTAATGCTGGATTTAATACATATGTATTAAGTGCAGAATTGCTGTACTAGAATACTACAATACAGGGCGTCTCTGTAAGGCGACACTACCGTCCTGTCCCCGGCGGTACGCCCTAGCGACAATAGGCACCACCACCCACCACGCAAGGCCCGAGCAACAGGACAGGAGCTAGTACTGCCAAATAGGCACATGAAATATCATGTAGAGATTGAGATATTTAGTACTCAGTACTTACAGCATACTCCGTAAGGGAGCTGGCGTGAAGATATGTATGGGTGAAATAAGTGGGTAATGTTTAAAGAACGCAAGGAAATTACAGCCAGGTATTGCTATAATGAATATTTGCTGAATTTAGTGGTTATTCGTATGAAATAAATGTACGGTCCAGTAGCGGTTGCAATACCCGGTGGTTGCGGTATCCTGAAATTTAGACGGCTTCTAGAATATACGATTCCCTCAACCATCCAACTGAGTGAAATATCGCTTTCGAAATTATCAACGTAGTTTACATTTGAGGTACCATTAGCTACATTTACAGTAATATTCTTGATTGTTGTCATCGATTATTTTAACGAAGGCTGTCACTTGATGCCTTATACACATACATGTTTACAGATCATTTCTGTCACTATAAACTCTGTTATCGCTCCTCGTCTGTATCCAGAGCCCGTTCAAAATGCGAACGATGAAAGCCGTAACTTGTCGCGCTGACCGAGTGATTGTTGACTGACTTACGTGGCTTTCTGAGATTGGTGTTGCGATATCGTAATAATAATTTTCTTTTCCTTACATAGCATATTACTACTTAAGTGTACTCCAATCGTTCAATTCCGAATGCCTATGAGGTAGCAGCCATCACGCCAAATGGAAAAGTATTGTAAACTTTGCTCTGCGCAATCTGTTTGCGGAGCCATTTGTGATCCGAGAAATCCTTAGGGAATTATAAGAGAAATAGTGGAATGTTCTTCGCTATAAAAACCGGTGATATAGTAGTAAACTTGGGTAAGTAAATATTCAAAATGATGTAACAAATGAATTTGGTAAAATATTTTTGAATATGATAATCTTTCAATCAGCATCGTCACTGCCATTATCGGCATTCATCAGTCCACTGTTGGACATATATTTGAATAATAATAAAAAATTGCTATTCACATGTTTCAATTGAGATTGTACGAGCCCGTTGGCGCATTGGTTAATCAACCTGACTGTTACGCCGCGTGTCGTAGGTTCGATTCCCATCCAGAATAAATATTAGTTTATTGGCCATACATTATATTTTGTCTCAGGGAGTAAAAAATATGTATTTAAATGCAGTTAATATTTATATGTAGTTTATCAGCCGTCTGATTACTATATCTCAAGCTTACTTTTGGATCAAATGACCGTGTGTGATGTCCCAAGATATTATATTATTATTATAAAATAGGACAATGACACAAATCATTTTATGAAACAAAGTTAGTTTAATAAAAATGAAATGCCACTAGAAGAGTATTGTAGATCTTTACTTTTGTAATAGCTTTTTCGCCGCCACAGTAGCGTATAAAATATAGGTACAAGCCATCCGTTACATAATTGGTAGGTACTTAGAGCATAGATGAAACGTTTTCAATGTGACTTGTAGTTTAATTATACAAAGTAACCCTTAAATTAAGAGATAAAACAAAAATAAAAATAACGTTGATTACATTTGTATAGAAGTTAAAAAAAATTGCAGTTACAATTAAGCTATAATTAATATATGAGGTAACCTTTTAGATGTCTAAAAACATCAACAATTATTTAACATAACAATATTCAGAAATGTTGAAATCGTATCGTTTATCGAATTTAGTGTTTTCCATTACCGATCATATTCTCGTCAATCCTTTACATTGTGAATGTTCAAACATGAACGTACAGTAACCCCTCCCCCCTCCCCCCTCATCAATCCGGCACCGCCGCTGTGACGTAAGAAGTCGCGACCCGGCTCAACGAATGCGTCGTAGAGCGGATAACAATGCCAGTCAATTTGGATAATAAAGTTGCCATTCAAAACCGGTGAGTGTTATTTCAGCAGTCCAAAAAATTCTTTTCATCTATACATTTGCTTGTTTGACAACCTCGTTAATAATTTCTGTCAATTTTGTATTGTTCAATTGTTCATTTATTTCTTTGTTCATATTGTACGCATTTTTAACAAACATGTGTATGTAAAATAAATCATAGGTAAATTACGTTGATTATATCTTACAGGAAACTCTTCCAGCAACTTCAGGAATAAAAAGATGGCGGCGATGGTCATTAGTATGGACACAAAACGAAACGCAAGCGCGAGCGCCATCTGGCAGCGTAACGAGTCATCTGTCGCTGTCATTGTTACTGTGGTTCCCGCGCTTCGACAGAGTCGTGATGCTACCGAGGGGCATGCCCTTCGCCACTTTCCATCGAGCCGTAAATATAATAATATGAAAGGAAAACACAAATAGCATAAACTTACAAAACTGAAATGACAAAAACCAAAATATTTAATTGTATTTAATATGTAATTAACGTTTATTGATACGCAAATTCGATTTCAAAGTGTAACCTTGATCTCGAATACCAGCCGCGTCTATCTATTCAAGGGTACCAACACACGCGTGGATAAAGCGAGATGTGACCTTAAAACTATTTAAAACTATTCGCATGCCCGTAAGCTACAATACTACTTGATTGTGTTACAAAGTTGGTTGTTGCTTTGCAATAGGACGTTGACATCATCAACTTATCTAAGTCCACTGTTGGACATGGACCTCCTTTGAGAGGTTTTTGTTCATAATGATCTATGCTAGGTCCATTACTGAGTAAACAGAGAGCGCCGAGTGCTATATAAATTTTAACAGACCTGATATGCTTCTTCTACAATGCCTAGACAAAAGACAAAAAAGTATTTTGTAAATAGTGTCTAAGAGTTTCCGCTCTTCTACAAACACTTGATCTTTGATTTCCGCTCAGCTGGAAACTCGACCTCATCACGCCGAGGCGCCTGATAACAAACCGAAACACAGACAATAATAATACCTACGTGCTCGCGGCTTCCCTTTCTACAATCTGTCATTTCATAGCTGTTCAACCAAGCTGTGCTACACACAGAAGTGAAGTCATGCTTGCCGTTACTTGATACTTGACAAAGATTTATAAATTGACATATTTCTTTATTAGTTTATTATAGCGAATAGTCTTTGTTATAAAACTTGTTGCAAGCGCAACAAGTGTGCAACTTACTGGGTTAAGCGTCCTAGGTTTAAATACCAAGTCGGCTATTATGGGATTTTATTAAAGCGAATTTCTAATTAAAATTTTCACTAATGACTCAGAGTCCGGATTTGTGCACGGTTTATAGCAATTGACTCACCTATTTCATTCTGGGAGGTAAACGTGACTGATGAAACGTGGGAGTGTAATACACTTCTCTGCCTACCACTTCGGGGGCGACAAACGTGATGTTGCATTTTTACGTTACGTATTTGTGAAGGGACTTATTATAATTTTACCATATACGGATATACACCAGGGCGCATAGTGTGCAAGGAATTACATAAAAGGCATACGCTAACCCGATCGCTTATTCATACATATTTTTAATACTTCCTTTTGGTATCCACACATTTAGTATCAGGCGACTTTAATATGCAGATGTGTTGGCTGTATAATTTACATGCAATTTCAAATTGCTATTTATTACGGCGAGATAAGGGTGGCCATTTTTGATGACACCGCTAGACGGTCCGACATATTTTATAACAGATTTTAATTAAGCTCCAGTCTTACGCGAAAGGAAGCTAACTCGACAAGGATTTTAATTACTGGACAAATTAATTGCTTAAATTCACAATTGCAACAACTTTTGGGCTATAACAATACATATCCACATATTAGCAAAGATATTGTATAATGTAAAATATGTACGAGTAGGTATATATGTATGTACATATGTACATGTACATACATTATAATGTAATTATAATGTATGTAATGTAACTTGAATAATTGTAATAATTGTATAATTGTATAATTGTAATAATCGAA
>DWDU01002117.1:0-13268 GCA_018245575.1 Jemadia suekentonmiller
GACTCCGAGCCACTACTAGAAAATCTAAATTAGAACATTATTGTAGTGCCCGACCCGGGAATCGAACCTAGGATCTCCCGATCGGCAGATCGGCATCGCACTTGCAACCAACACGACCAACGAGGCAGTCTAATATTATTTTAGGCGGCCCAATAATATTATTTTAAATAACGGTACATGTTACATGATAATTGTAGGAAAAGCTCTGACGGGTGGGTGAGGTTGTTGAATTGATAACGTGAAAGCGGATTTCAAATTATTTAGAAGCACTAACTTATGATAAATAACATTTCATACTCTCACACCGAGTCTTTACGATTTGAAACCCTATTGTTCCGTTTATGGAAGAAATCTCTATTCAGATCAGTACTTGGCACGACTTCGCCGTCTTGTGATCACGGCCAATTGCAAAATTCCTGGACATACTAGAACCATCAGCATCTCAGTCCTGTTCACGTTACTCAGGTCCCAGCGTCCTGAGCACTACAAGCGGTATGGCTGGAATGTGATATTTAAACCCCTGTGTCTGCCGCCGTAACCGAGCGGAATCGGAAGAGGGCCGACATGGGAAGACTTCACATTTACGTACAAAACAAGTTATGAACAGAATTTAAGAGTACGACTATATAAAAGAAAAAGCTCGTAAGCTAAGAATATGTAGTGAGTGCAAGCCCTCTAAAGTGTCATTGTAACATGCGAGCAAATATAACAAGAATTAAATATTTTAATATATCCTACGCAGTAGTAGAGCTAATCAATGAGATGCGTTGAAAAATAAATAATCTCCGGTAACAATCTGCAATGCGTCCGAGCGGCCGACTCGAAGCTTGATACTACTGACTGGCTCCTTGAAATAAATATTTTCACGTTATGATATTTTACTGAAATAAGTAATTATTAAGAGGAATGGCTTTCAATTTAAAATATAACATAAGTATTTAATGAATGCAGAAGAACCGCATAAGGTTGTGTAAGGATATAGGTATTTGATACTCGGTACTCTCTGCACATCGCATAGAGGAACTGACGTGATGATATAACTGTTTTCGTAACGTCGTTAAAAGATAATATATACGTGTTGTATACGTGTACGTGATGTTTTTCTAAATTATACCACTAAATCGTTCCACGTCCACGTCAAGACAAATATTGAGCTATATGATCCCGTACATTACAGAAAGGTTAAGAGCCGTTGGTCTTGTAGAGTACAGTGTAACTCAAATGAAATATTAAGGGTCCGGTGTACTCCGTAAACTAATTTGCGGTTACTTATATAAGAGATCGGGTATCGACGCAATGAGTAAGTATAATATAAGATTAGTAGTATAGTGAGTAGGTATAATATAAGATTAGTAGGTATAATATAAGTATTTAAGAACTAATTTTCAATATTAGTCGCTTTTGTAATATGATGCCGTAAGGGTCCTTTTAATCCTTTGAAACAAAGAATATTATCAATAAAGTTCTACAGTACTGACAATTAAAATTTTAATGAGCTTATAGAAAGAAAGGATAACATCAGGCCTGTAATTCCCGAAGTCTTGATTTGTGCCCGGTGTATGACGAAGCTCCCTACGCTGACGTCCCATCTAGTTAGTAAATCGCGGGACTGCTACACGCCTCTATCTACCTCTTTGGAGATTACTGGCGTGATTTTTCGATTTTTGCATAAAAAATATCTATTGGAATCGATTGGAAATATCGTAACTTTTAACTTTAAACTAAATAATTCGTAAAGCTTAAATGTAACAATTGGCATTAAGTCCGCCCTTTGTTACCAACAATAAAGAAATAAATAAATAAATAAATAGGGAACCAACGGCCAGACTACATATTTGTATGTATATCGTACTACACATTTCTAACAGGGGTGGTGCACCTCTTTACCGAAGCCTTTTAGGCGAGGTGCTAAAATGACCTTTGGCAAAGAACTAATTAAATTTCGTCTAAATATAAAGTACTCGTAATCAATTTCTGTGTCTGACTCCATCGTTGGTTGACAACTGTCAACAAGGCGCTGGGTTTGTCCCTCAGGTCGAACGAAGTACGAGTATTGTTGTTTTTTTAATTGAAATTAGGTATCAATAGTAGCACAGTCTGAATTAGGACCGGTGTATGTTAATAGGCACACCATTTATTCCATGGTTTGACGTACATACATATGACATAACATATTAATCATGGAGGTATCCTACACTCGTCGTCTGCCTACCCCTTCAAGAAAATACAAACGTGATTTTATGTAAATTTGTGCTAATTTTCTTTTCTTTTCATCATGTCATCGTATCAACGAGCATGAATAATATATTTTATATCTAAATATACATAATGTTAAATAGTTCCAGTTTAAAAAATTACTGCACAATGAGAGGTTTACAGAGCGAGAGCACTTACCTAGAAAATGAGAACGTATCATACGCGAGTATTATAATGGAGTGGCGGAATACAACTTGTTTCCTACTAGAGTGGTGGTCTACATGGGTTTCAAATTTTTGATGTACC
The DNA here is from genome assembly GCA_018245575.1 of Jemadia suekentonmiller. Classification (NCBI taxonomy): domain Eukaryota; kingdom Metazoa; phylum Arthropoda; class Insecta; order Lepidoptera; family Hesperiidae; genus Jemadia; species Jemadia suekentonmiller. Next base: position 2,503 of record DWDU01002117.1, read on the forward strand.
TACATATGTATAACATTTCATGTATAGAATCGTGGGAGTGTGTTACACTCCTATGATACCACTTTGGAGAAATACAGGTGTGACGTTATGTTGTTTTTATCGATAGAAACCTCAAATTCCACTAGCCTCCTCGTTTAATGTATACGGCATAATATATTCATGGCAGTGTATCACATCGAAAATTGCGGCGCCTGACGTACGGAACCCTAAAACTAATCAATGTTGGCGGCGACTAAGCCCGTATCACAGATTATCTAGTGTGTGTCCTGTGTAATCCTATCGAGCGCGGGCGGGCCGAAGTCGATAAACTAATTTGCGACTAGTCACTAGTGTTCGATGCGAGCTGCTAGTTTGCTGCCGCAAATTATTATGGAGAGGCTAATATAACACGACAGAAGGGTTGTAAAGAATACGCCACTGAGTTCAAGTAGCGTTAAAGTTTTATTCAAAATTGGACAAATTTTCCTAATGCAGTGGCCCACTTTTATAACATCAATCTAAATAGCTTAGCTTTTCTGACTACTGCGTGAAATGTTTCAGCGAAATCGCCCGATAAGCACTATTACCGAGCGAGATTAAGGCAAAAAGAAACCCAGGAAATTTGGCAAGAAAGAAGTTATCCTGTAATGTAAGCGAAGAGGAAATCGTATCTCAAACTTGGAAAGAAAAACCTGATATTTTTTTGCTCTTCAAATCCATTTAAAGGGTACGCAGAAATACGTGGGACTATTTTAAAACCAAATCCGCGGAAATTTTAAAAAATCAATTGTACGTAAAATATACGTAACCACACATTCTGTTTGAACATCGAAACCGCCGAAACTTACTTCTCTCTTCCAGGTGTAATATGTTTGGATTTGGATCAAATAAGAAGACGTTTCGAGTGTACTGTTACAATTCGTCAAAAATGTAAAACACGTTGACAGAGGATTATTCTCAACTTTTGAGTTTTCATATTGAAACAATCCAAGCAGATGTAAATGTGAAAATTTATTATTTTCCTTCATGAGGCTATCAGCATGTGCTAAAGGTTAAGTTCGTTTGTAAGCTCATTATCATTTAAACACACTTAGTGCCACTTAATTCTACGCATCAAATAGTAAAACCAAAGTAAGAAACACGCTAAGAATCACTTAATTCTACTCTTCAAGTATTAAACTAAAGTAAGTAACATCGCATTAGGTCTCCGAGTTGCGATTAAAACCTGAAATTTAATAAACACCAATGCCCACAAACTAGCAAACGCTGAAGCTTTTAGCGAGCTCGTCGTAAATTTTTAATCAACAGCACGGAGCTAAAAGCGGCCCGAGCTAGATAACGGGCGACGAAAACTATTAATATGTCACATATGACGAACATTTTATTAAAAATTCACTTTATTGAACTGTACTAAAATTCTATTTTAAATACTCTCAAAATTCAGCACTACTCATTGAGCTGGTCTATGTGAAAGGACATCATCATCATCATCAGTCTGTTGCAGGCCACTGCTGCACATAATCCCCAGGATGGACATGCGTATTGGGGATTGATCAAGCGAAAGATAAATAAGATATATATACATATGCAAATAATACAAACGCGTATTTTAGATATTAACCTAAAGAAATCTGGAAAGAACGTAAAAAAAATCAAATTCATATTGATTTAATATGAGTTGAGTAGCCCCGTGAAGAATAAACTAATAAAAAGCAATGCAATCTCTTAGGAACATTGTAGCTTTTGGCGTAATTTAGACATATTCATTAGAACACTTATATATATATCTCTGTGGTCGGAATCTTCTGAAATTCAAAGACACGGTACACAACTAACTTTAGTCTTTTCCTTAGTCATTCCTGCTATGCGGTTTTTTCTTATCGAGAATGGGAGATTACTTAAACAGGCGTAGTAAGATACTCCATACTTGCAACTTAATATTTAAGGCAGAAAGAATGGCAGGTGGAGTGAGGTGGAATACTCAAGCAATTAAGGTGCGAAAAGGTGCTAAGGGTAGCGCGGGAGCGGACTGAATACGAATGAGCATCGATTGTCGGGCAACCGGATGGGGAGCTGGACAAGCTCGATCTGAATGGTAGACGGAACGAAATGCGGTGAAGGTAATCTCTCTAACGCGAAAGCTAAGATTCCGTAGGAGCCTGAAGAATTTTTTCTATATTTTTTATTCTAGTGTTTACACAATGGAGACTTAGGCTAATATCGACTAAAATACATTATGTTCGTAGTGTATAGATAAATAGCTCAATATTAACAAAGGATTTCGGCTGAAACGCCCATACGGGACGTCCATGTCACTAGCAAAGGCCTGATACAGACTCATGTCTTTGATTCTGTATAGATGACTGTTGGAGTTACAGATATGATTCCGCTTCGTATTCCGATTCTTTGGGTGTATAATAAAGAATAATTGTATTGTATGTAGTGCTTCGTAATCAAGTTTTTGAAACATATTTTCGCAATCGTCGCCGTATAAATCATCGCATATGAGAATTGTTCATTGGCAAATGCGTCAACCGTAAAAATTCTTTACTGCAAGTACTGAAAGTTGCTTGCGCTGTGATACTTTGCTATTTATCCGAGAACAAAGTTTGTCTTATTTAAGCTTCATATTTTATACTGTTCTAAAAGAAGTTAGATCTGTATTATTTTTCTAAAGAATAATAATAAGTATTGTATATATCTATATAAAAAAATGATAGTAGTCTATAGCTGTACGTGCATCATGAAAAAATACGTAACGTCACAAACTGTAATCCCCGAAGAGGTGGGCAGAAGCAGAGGAGAGTAATACACCCCACTATGGAATCGGTGGTGATCCTGTTGCCATATACCGGGCACATATTCAGACTCCGAACCACTATTAGAAAATCTAAGTTAAAAAAATTCAATATTACTCAACCCGGGATTTGAATCCAGGTCAAATCTCTCGGCAGTCGCAGTTGAAACCAACACAACCAACGAAGCAGGCAAAACTACTGGTTATATTTTAATTAAGTCTTCTAAGTTTTATGTCTTAGACACATGGCCCTTATCTAAAAAAATACTTCGATTTCTTCGTGTAATATAAAGTTTTAAGAAACAATGATACAAGAATAGCTACACACTGAAATAAATAACATTGCTTAAAAATAAATTATATTTTTGCAAAATTATATTTTTGACAAAGTATATTTTTGCTTTACATTTTTTCTTCTATGTATATTCTTTTTTTTTTCTCTGTACATTAAATATATTCTTAATATGCAACGCAGACGAAATGGCAGATATCAGTTAGTACCTACATAATAAATATAGACGCAAAGTTAACATACACCATGGGTATTCTACGTATAGTACAATATCTAAATGTGCCACTAAATCACACCGTTATCAATACTAAATAAGTGGATATAGTCCTTCTAATTTGAAATTTAAAGCAGATAAGAAGGGTACTAGGAGGAACGTGAAATTGAGAATGTTAATGAGCATCGATAACAAGGGAACGGAATAATAGGTTGGACAAGCAAAACGTAAATTAAAAATGATCGTAAATGCAGCGAAAAAAAATTTATATACCCAAATATACAACGAAATACTAAAAGTGAAATATATGAAGATCCGGAACTGTACCTAAGCAATTAAAGACGCAGTATGTCAGGGCGATGGACTAATTTGTTTTCTCATACTTATTCGGCAGCAGACAATAATAATTTGCAAAATGAATAGCGTCTGTGAAAGTAGTAATTAAAAGTGCGTTTCGCTGTGTAGTCAATACAACATTAAGAGCGAAAGATAAAGTGGCAGGTCAATTCACATAGAATTCGGAAGCAATTAAGGTGGGAAGAGATACGCAGACGGCCATCGGAGGGGCGTGAATGCGAATGAGCGTGGATTGTCGTGAAAACGGATCAAGTGGTGGACAAACACAAGCTGAATGTTAAGTGGGATGGGATAAACTTACTCGTATTTACAGCAAATTGACCTTGATTGAGGTCAACATATCATATTGCCCACTTTATTGAGTCATTTGATTATACACATCTCACATTGAATGTTGTGTAATGTGTAACATTTAGCTTTACGATGTTATTAGTGAAGATTACTGATTCAACTTTCGCAATTCGTAAACACAGAGGTTACATCCTCGTTTATGCGTTAATCGATGGCATTCACGGGATGAATTATATTTGATTCCGAATTGTAGGATGCAATCTTTGAATTCAAAAGAGAATTTAAACGACCTGGTCAATTGGACGAGTCTCGGGCGGTAATATCAAACGTCAATGGTCCAGTTATGTTGGGTTTTGGGAAGCGTGTCCCCGTGGTTTAATATTAATACGCTGTTGAATAAGCTGGCTGTATCTTCATGGCTTTAAAACATGAAATGTAATAGTTGAAGGTATAAAGTATCAAACAAAATATTATTTCCATATTGAAAATATCTTCCTTGTTATATAATATAATTCTTTCATCGATATTGTGCCTGGTTATTTGTAAGATATTGTTATTTCAATGTTTCTTGCAGAGCAATAAGACTACATTCTATATAATCATTTTCTTGAGTTATGATCATTCTTTATAATCATTAAATTTAAGTGTTCTTTTCTGTTCAGTATTAATTTCTTACTTCGTTTATTACTTTATACCAACACGGGATAGATTTACGAATTATAGATGGTAGACAATAGTGTCATGATCGCGTCTAGTTTAAGATTGTAATTTTCTGATAAGAAATAGCTGTGTATTTGTAGCACATAACTCAAGATGTATAATCAACATTACCCACTAGGTGAACACAATGGTTTTGGGTACATTAATGCGTGTTATTGAGCGACATTTTGAAGAAAGCGGGACAAGTTCCACACGCGCTTCATATTACCCGCACGAAAACCGCGCGGCGCGGTTGGGAGCCCAAGTAACAACAGCTGGGACGTTATTATCAAAAACAACGACAATATAAAAATATTTTAGGAAATTGGTGTATTTAAGGCACACAATTACTCAGTGTCAGGTGTGAAAAACGATGGTGCCTCTATCCAGGCAATCGTGTCGCTAACTAGGCGATGGTCCTGTCATTTGTTGAATAAGAATATTCTTTCTTTATCTGCATTACAGGACGCTCAGTGGGTATGCTTTCTCTTCACCAATCAAGCACCACATTGTTCATTCACGTCTACATTGTCGTACAGTTTATATTAGTTTTAGTCACATCTACAATTGACTATTATTATTGAGTTGAAAGATTATGGTTTTGAGACATTTATTCGTTTTGTAAGCGTTCAACATATGTCGCAATTCACGTGATGAATAAAATTAATCACATAATTTTTTTTGCGCCTTTCCATGAGGAGTTTTTGCTCATAATCCCCACGCTGGACATGCGCGTTGGGATCGCAGGGCACAGCTCCTCGCACCGCCAACATTGCTGCCCGTCGGCGGCCCGGGCATTTAGCTGTGCTATGCGGCAAAAAAGGTGCATTGGTCTTTTTTGATGTCCTATTGTTTCAAGGTTAACTGTACTAAAGTTACTAGGATTATTTAAAGGCCGTGGTGGAGAACTAATGAAATTATGATTGAAAGATAAATGTTGGCAGATATTTGAGGTAACACGGTAATGTAATTAATGAACATAAAAACAATAAAATGTACTTCAAATTGTTTGAAGCTTCAAATTAAACAAGCACAAAAACGAACCATAGATATGGATTTGTAGTTAATGTAAAGTAGGTTATAAGATTTCATATATGAATTCATATTTTTGTAAAATTCAAATGCTCAGCTTTTTACTCCACCACAACCACATCCTTACTGATACTTACGAAGTTCTTGTAAGACTGGCACAAAGTTTTCCAAAAATTCCGGATTGGACTCGTACTCAATTGGTGCGATTCACGACTTTCGTTTTGCCTTACTTGTTCTTTGACTATTTCATTTTTGGGATATCGGATTTAATACTTCGACTACTTATAATATTATTTCTTTTAAATTATCTACTCTAATATGCTCCTTGCATAATTACAATTACTTTTAACCTAAATTTCAATTCCGTTTCGTGATCATGTAATTTGTTGCTATAGTTATTGTAGAAATACAGTTCGATTTTATTAAAGCGTAGTAAATTACGTTACAATAATATCAGCAAGACAATTTGAGATTACGACACGGACGTTTATAGGGCACGGGAAGAAAGGGGGGATGGTGGTCGCAAAACACTTCAACAAACAAAAAATATAATAATAACATAATAATTTATAATTTTCCAATATGAATTTAACATTTTCGAATCAAAAGCACACGATTCCACGCACGCCTAGAGGGAGATATTTGTCAATATCACATAGCAAACTAACACATACGCGGGTGGGCGGTTTGCGGTGAGTGCGAAGTGATTGCGAGCTTAATTCGCTTACAGGCATAAACAATGCGGTCGCGACTATAATGGTTTTACGAAATGGTAAATATAAATATATTCGTATGGCACCAGGCTCACCCGCTATTCCATGCGGAGACGTATAATAACTCGCGAAATCTGGGAGTGTCCTACGCTCCTCTACCCACCCACACCTTCAGGGTAGTACGAGCGTGATGTTACGTATCAGAAAATACTCGTCAGTTGGACAATTGAATAACGTACATTCTAACCTAGTTTGAACTTTTACACTGTAATAGCCCTTCTTTACGCACCCGATGCCATCGCCCCTTATTGAAAGGAAACACACGTGGTTGGGAGTAGCAGTGCTACAACAAGCAATCGATAGTGTGGTGCAAAAGTTCTGGTAAAATACTGATATAATTCGCGTCGTTATCACTGACAATAGTCGCTAGACAGTCAATCGTTTTTTACTTCTTGATATTTCGTAATATTAAAAGCGTCTTACAGAATTCAGTCATTTCATACGTGCTTCGAAACCATTGCACGATTGTGTAACGAGTGTTTTGTTTCTCCCATATGTTTTAGTGTGTAATAAAAAATAGTGTATAGTAAGGTTTTATCTTGCATGAATGTGTTTTGGTGCGTATAAAATCAAGAGCGTAACCGCGACACTGATCGTCTAAATGTGCCGAAGGGTAACAAAAAGGGAACAAAATAGCGTCGCGTCTCCTGTCAGGGACCCTGAGAGAGGTCCGTGCCAACCTTTTTTTCCCGTTCCGTTTAATTTCAATAATATGTGAATGCTCGTACCCTTCGAAACGTGCAACGTGTGTTTGGGTAACGCAAATTATGTACATATTTGTTTCCTTTACAACGTGTGCGTCAATTTCACGGAAACACAAGAGCTCAGCTAGTCAATATAAAATATCTTCCCTCAGACTATATATAGTTTTTGAATCGGGTATATTTATGCATTAATTGCATTATACTGTTTATATAACACCGTGGAGAGCTAGTCATGGGTGTAAAATAAAAAAAGTTTAATTATTCATGAACAAGTAACACACGAATATAATCTATACATAGATATGTTTGATAGAAAGAAGGTTGTATTATACATATAATACGGCTTGCTGATGTGGTATAATACAATGAATAGTAATAAAATAATGAGGAGGTGTGGAATAACAGGATTATAGTGTTAGTAGTTGGGCTCGCACGTGTCACCCGCGCGGTCCGCTGGGCGACGATGACTCAGTAGAGGAACGACGCTCGACTCTCGCATGTCGCTAGTGCGTAAAACGCTTACAGGATTACAACGCTAGATGACTGATCATCGTACGGGGTGACGATTAGTGCGAGTTGCACATTTATAATGGGAAGGAAACGGGAAGTTTTCTTATCGACTTTGTAACATGTATGCCGGCATAATTGTGCATAATGTCATGTTTTTTTCCGTAAGTAGATATAGGGAATAGCGATTACACTCTGAGACGTCGTAGTATTCCAAAATGAGGCCAGGTTAAGAGGAGAGCTTATACGAAAATTTTATATAAGTAACCGGTAGAAAACGTAATTTATTTATAACCATAAATAAACGTGATTGCTGCATTAATAAGGTTTTAAATGGTCTGTAAATTATTTGACTATTTGTTAACTGCTGAAATGTGGGAGGGCATAGGAGTGGTTATTTCCTATGGATTAGTGCCCGGTGTACCAATGGCAATGCAAGTGCAACCACGATGGGACTTAACCGTAACTGGTGAAACGTGCGGGTGTACAACACTCCTCTGTCTACCTCTTCGGGATAACAGGCGTAATATTATATTATGTAATTGCGTTAAAACAATAGTAGCGAAATTTCTACGTATAAATGATGTATGATCTTTCGTCTATATTTAGATCAAAGAAAAATTCCTAATTTTGTTAATACAAAAATATTACATACTTTTTTTTCGCTACGCTAAACATTTGAGAATTTACTTAAAAATCCTCTTAATTGGGAGCCAATTCAGAAGGTACCGTTTCCTTCCCTCCTACAAATTCCACATACCTCAAGTGCTCCACATAAAAAGGCGCGCCCCTTTAATAGGGCCATTCATGTTTCTCGCACAAGTAACGTAATGAAGTCACGGTCAGGTCAACGCCTCGAAAGCTGCGGTCATTAAAATATAGTGTATTGCGAAAGAAACAAGGCACAAATTAAACAAACGCGTTCATGCCGGAGATCGATTCTGTGAAAATAAAAGAATTCATCTTTTAGACCGCAGCGGTCAGTACACTTTGCTGGGTCGGACAATCAAATCATGTTCAAGTCGGTATCTGAATACTAATAGATCTGGTCAGAGGCTGAATTTGTTTCATGCAGAGTGAAACACAGAATTAAGGAACGTAATCAGGTCAATGTGGAAGGAGCGAAATTCTGGCGGGACCATGACGAGAGTCGCGATGAAAACCTGCATCGTGTAATTAAAATCTAATATCGTGAAACTTGTGTCGTGCAATTTTTCTACCTTCGTCTCGTTCTCAAGAGTTTAATAACAATAGATATTTATTCCTATTAACTGTTTCCTAGTGAGCATTTAATATTAGACCATGTGGATGTCCGTTTGATCGGTGTGTGACATAAATGGCTAAAAATTCCAACACGATCACTGAAAGGTAAGCCTTGACATTTTAAAAATAAAATTATATATAATCACAATATGTTCCGTATTCAGTAGTAAATGACACATATATTCAATTATTTAATGTCATATTAATAATAATATGTTTGGAGCACTGCCTCTATTTCATGGTTATTTGATCCCAAATCAATCATATCCTATTCTATGGTAACCAGACATATAATCCACAATTATACATTTAGATGTACACACTTACCTGCGTAAATAAATTTACTTCGATCTCATCACACAAATATTTTTGTTCTGGTTAGGAATTGAACTCCCAACCCTCGGTCCTACAGTAACGGTCGTTAGAGATTGGGACCAGGAACCGTGTCGATAAACAAATTTAACACGATCAACTCACTATATTGTAATATCAGCTATTATTACGCAAACAGATCCTGTAACGTAGGTTTCGAAGGAAATTAATAGAAGGATATATGCAAGCAGCGAGCCCCTTGTGTACAAGTGACATAACGAAGGCCGAGCCGTGATATGAATTAATTAGGGTTGCCAGAATCGGCGGTATTAGAAAATCAAATTAACAATGACATATTACTCTCGACGGTACATATAACACGATATGCTTCAGAGGATATCCACAAAGACTATACTGATGAATGTAACAAGACAACAGCTAAGGGTATTAAACTGTTGAACGAAGTATTTGAAAGAAAGATTCCCGGTACCCTGAAGTGGGATACATTATGGTACAGTAAGATAAAATGCGACCGAGGTGACGGAAAAGAAATGTTTTCATCTATATTTCCTTGTACTATAGTGTAATAGGATATGTGATCGAGAATAACGAAAACAAAAAAATTATGTCTTCACCTATTATTTCCTTGTATTATTTCTTCACCATCCATTCCATAGTGGGACGTAAACGTAATTGGTGAAACGTGGAAGTGTAATACACTCCTTTGCCTACCTTTTAGGGGATTAGAGGCGTGATGTTACGTTTTTTTCATCAACAATCGCAGGAGGTATTTACTTCACTCGAATGTTCGCAGCGACATTTCGCGTGGCGCGTCCTTTCGATTGCTATATGCAAAAATGGCACAAAAACCCAACCGTCAAACCGACGTTTTCCCTTTGCACTAGGGTCACATTTGCGTTTACAATTATCTGTTTATGTAAAAATATACAGTGTTTCATATAGATATATTGGGTTTTATTATCATGTAGACGATAAAAAATTTAACGACGATCCCTAATACGAATTATGTAGCTAAATTAAATTAGTCTTAACGAAAGTTGAAAAACGGCACCGCACTATTTTCGAGGAATAAACGAGCCCGTTGATCGTTATAAATGATATTTTAACGCCTTCTAGGCTTTTATAGGTGCTTTATTACTGATTGTATGTACTACACAAATATACTATTGACTGCCTCGTTGGCCTAGCGGTTTTAAGCCTAACTGCTGAGTATACATGAAAAATCTCTTCAATGTTTACGTAAATAGCGCTAAATGTCAGAACACATTTCTGTAAAAAAGGCTCGATGCACAATTTTCATTATTATTTCAAGTTAATTAGAATAGCATCTTCATGAGCAGTAAGAATTTTAAGGCCTAAAATGTCTCCATTATCAATTATGCAAGACTTTGTAGATTAAAAGATACGTTGAAAATGAGACAGCCCTGTATATAAACCACGAGGAAGCAACGAATATTGTTAAGAGGCTTTTCTCTAATGGGCGTCGCACTAAGCTGTATTGTTTTTGCATGAGTCTTTACTTAAT
>DWDU01002118.1:0-13267 GCA_018245575.1 Jemadia suekentonmiller
ACTTATTTCGAGGCATTCACGTAAGGCAGTATGGTCGTAGAACTTTAGAATATGTTTTATAATTCTAGATACACGTATGTATTAAAGACTACCATGTGAGTACATTTGTCGTTTTAATGTCACAAAATACTTGTGAACGGTAATTATTTCAAATTAAAATACTGCTTAAAAATAGTAATGTGGCTAGGGAAGTTCGTTGAAACTAACTGGTATAAAAAGAAAGAACAACATTTCTGATTAAAAATTTGATAATTGCTGAGTTTATGAGAGATGTGTAATAATTACAGATATTAGGTACTATTTTTAGGCGTCATAGAGATACAGCAATCGTTGACTCTACTAGAGTCAGAGACCGTAACGTGTCTAAATGTTAAACAAACCGTGTCTCCGCCTAATGCATCAAATAAATCATGTTTTCAGTTCTATTATAACTGAAGTTATAGTTCTATTCTTATTAGAAACTATTATTTTCTACTTGACTGAACTTTGGAAAGAAATATTAAAACTTATTTTTCGACTACAACTAAGTAGAGTTTTATTATACATACAAGTACATACCTAACATCACGCTTTTATTTCATCACGTGTAGGCAGAGTGACATAACATAACGCCTTTTATCCCCGAAGAGGTAAGAAGAAGTGTGTAGTACTTTCCCATGTTTCCATATGCCATATGCCGAGCACAAATCCGAACTCCGAGCATCTACTGGGAGTTTCATCTAGAATGACCCAATAAATATAATAAGTAGTTTTATTGTAATAGTAAATTATGTAAATACGATACTAAAATGCAATTAATTGTTGAACTTTGGCTAAACATGATAAACGGCTATATGATATCGGAGTAACGATAAATGGCGAAGTATTAATAACGGTGTATTTAGAAATTTATCAAGATAATATTTTTAAGACGTTAATAATCCAAAGTCGATTAAAGTTTGCGAAAATTGCCACAGCAACAATCATTTTACTTGTGTTATACCTAACATAACGTAACATAACGCTAGTACTTCGTAGAAGGGGTAGGCAGATGAGTGTAGTGCAGAGCTGACAGCAGTACAGCACAGCCTACACGCTTGTATACCTGTAAGTTCGAAACGTAACACGCCTGGGAACTACACTTCGGGTATCACGCCTGTTATACCCGAAGAGGTAGGCAGAGGAATGTACTGCACTCCCACGTTTCACCACTTATGCTAACGCCCCACTATGGAATAGGTCGTGAGCCTATTGTCATACATTGGGCACAAATCCAGGCTATGAGCCACTACTAGAAAATCTAAATTAAAAAAATTTCATAGTAGGTACCCGACCCCGGAATTGAACCCAGGACCTCCTGATCGGCAGTCGCGCTTGCAACCACCAAGACCAAAGAGGCAATCATAAGTTCGAAAGTTCTAGAAAGAACGTTGTTGATGATGTAAACAAAGGATAAAACACTTCTGCGCGAAAATAGATTATCAACTTATTACTTTGAGAAGTAAAAACTACAAAACCAAGGAAATATATGTATGTCATAGATAATCAGAGATAATTACAAATATCGGCTCAAGCGATACGCAGATATCATAATTCAGTATTGTGCAGAGTGTGAACGGGAACGTATATAATTTATAGATCGGCAAATTAGGGACAAACATGTCAATACGCCCTTTGTGTAAGGAGTTAGCGGAGAAGGCTCGCACCGAGTTAAACGAAGACCCGGATAGGATAGCGAGTGATATTCAGCATATCAAGGTTTGGTTGGCGAAGCAGCCGCACCTACGAGCACGAACAGGTATGGATGAGGCGTTGATTCAAACCGTGATAAATAGGGAGATAAACTTGTTTTAATTCTATATCGATATTCGTATGTATTGAATATCGTGCAATTCAGATTAGATCGGTGATTGGTGTTTATATAATTTATCCTCTCTCCTGAATGGAGGCCTATGTCCAGCAGTGGACTGCAATAACCTGATGATTATGACTCTTTCTCCTGAACATATCAAGGCAATTAATTTTATTTTCTATAATATGTTTAAAAAATGATATAATATGGCACAGGCTTGGATATGCTCTAAAATCTCCATCATCATTATCACCCATTGCTGGATATAGATATCTCTTGAGGGATTATACCCATAGATTAATGCTAAGTTAGCTATCCCAGAGTACAGCTTCTCGCACCGCCTACGTCGCTGCCCACAAGCAGTCATAATACACCGCAGCAATAATACACCGACACATTTGACATTCCGATATATTTGTCAGAGCGTAGTAATAATATAATGCACACGTATATTATATTCTTAAATCTTTGTAAATTATGAGGTAGGGAGAGTGAAGTTTAAAGTTGATGTAAGTAAGTGTATCTGGTCAATTTTTGAAATACAATTAAGTCAGTTCCGTATTTTTAATTTGCATTAGAGAAGGAAATTCGTACTCTCAGGACATTGAATAGAATTTCTTTATTCTCATCGCAAATTTTATTTGTTTATTCACTAAGATCAGAAGAATATCACTTAAATATTCAAAGGCATATTATAAGGCATAGGGTTCTATTTGATTTAAATAATTTCACTGATACTCCCTACGTAGGTACCCTGTATGGAACCTGGTGTGACATATTTTTATAATAATATTGTATTAATAATAGTAATGGTAACAGGCTGATTTTATCCATTTTACAATGGGACGTAAACATGGGTAAATCATGGGATTATCCTACATTCCATTGCCTACCTCTGCGGGAATTACAGGCGTGATATGACGTTATAATAATGGTATTAGTACATTGTATTATTGTTTAATTCATTTTAAATTTTGGATTAATTTTGCTTAGCAACGTTATGCTTATGTATTTATAATTATTTAAGTAAATTTGAAACCTTTATTTCGTGCTTTGGTAATTATTATGGACATAAAACAATAATATTATATGTGAACATAACGTTTTAATTACCTAACTCATGTATGGTAACAAAAGTCACAATACAATACAATACAATACAATACACTTTATTGTACACCACGTAAAAATACATATAAACAAAAACAATAAAAGAACACCAGATTACACACACGTGAATTAAAAAAAATTGTCTGGTCGGGGAACCTCCATAAGAAACGGAGTTCCTGCAAAGTTGAAGAAAAAACGCAAGGAAAGAAGTTCCTTGCGATCCTTCGCACTTCGAATGTCATTCGAAATTAAATCTGTACATTTCAATTCTTATTTTATATCATTTTTTCAAAGCATATAATTTAAAGGAAATAATTCATCAAAATGTTTCATTCAATGTTTCAGGAAAAATATTATTTATTCATGAAAAATTATGTATTGTATTTCTACTTTGCCGAGGCTACACATACACCTAAAACATTTTTGGCGGTCCGTGAGTTACTAAACTACTCTCAAGCGGCTCTTTCCTTCCTGTCACTATATACTATAGTTGTGTTCCTTGGATATGCTCAATTTAGATTTAGATCAGTAAAATCCAATAGTAGTCGATCCGTGATTTGAACCCAGCGCTTCTCGAAATCAGCTTTGACTGCAATTTTAATATAAACATTTTTCTGATCATTATTTAAATATTTTTACAGACGACCAATGGCTGGTGGCTTTTCTGCGAGGATGTAAGTACAGTCTGGAGAGGACCAAGGAGAAGCTGGATCTCTTCTACTCCGTGCGCACCACAGCTCCAGAGTTCTTTCGCATTAAGCATACCGACCCTCTATTCAAGGAAATATTAGAAACAGGGCAAGTGAAATAACATATTTTGTATCACCAACATCATCATCGCCAATTTTCAAAAGATTCAGCACAAAATATTATATAGAAAATATAAGTGTTCAAAACTACTTTCATATTAAGTACATTTTGCATAAATGTACAGATTATATGTAAATTTCTCGGCACACTAGACTTATATTTTCACATATTGATAAATATATCAACATATTTATAAATCCGCACGCTGGCCATGCGGGTTGAGGGTAGTAGAGCATAGCTTCTCGCACCACCTACATGCTGCCCATAGGCGGTCAGGGCGTTTAGCTGTGCCTAGTCAGACCGCATCATACCGCGATCCGTAAGCGAAGGGTTTAGTCACCTCTTAGGACATTCTGTATCCCGGCACGAGATTAGGGAATGTATTCTTACTCCGCCCCGAAACGGACTACTCTGCCCCTGGTCATTCCTTTACATCAGTATTTTTACTTCTCTATGTTTATTTCTGTACAGAAGTAAATATGCGTTTATTTTAGATGTTTATGACTTTACAAAGTAAACTTTATTATATTTACACAGCCACATAATATTCTTCACCACATATTCCATGTGAAAGATGAAATGTGGGAGTATTCTACATTCCTCTGCCTACCTCTTCGGGGATTACAGGTGTGATGTTACATAATATGTTTGTTTCTTTCCAGAACTATGTTATTACTACCCAAAACGAAGGATCCAGGCTCTCCTCGGGTGGCGCTCATGCGCCCCGGCAGCTACGATGCCGACAAATATAAAATTAACGATGTAATGTCCGTTATGATGATAATGCAAAAGGTTAGTATTTTTTATCAGTATTTACATTTTAATTTTGAGGTTTACTTTTTTCGTGGGTAGAAAAAAATGATTGGTGGGTAGAAAATTTTGGTTAGTGTTTCACAACTGATATAATAAATGCAGATGATGTTATGAATCAATAAGTTACAATCTGACAACGTTGAGTTCATATCTAATAGTTTTGCAAAATATAGAAATGGTTGCCTTAAGTCTTATCATTTTGAGAATAGACCCTTGTGCAACAATAGGACAATAAAATGGTCGATAATGATAATGGTAATGATGACGATGACAGTAATCGTATTTTTTACTAACAGATATTGTTGTTCGAAGACGACAATACCATCGTTGCTGGCTCATATAACATACTTGACCTAGAGGGAGTGACCATGGCTCATTTTTTGCAAATGACACCGATGCTGATGAAGAAAATGACTGTTATTTCACAGGTTTGTGAATTAATTTTTATTTTCACGTACTTCGTTGGTCGAGTGGTAGTAAACGACTGCTGTTAGGAAAGTCCTGGTTTCACAGGCCGGGTCCGGAACGACTGGATTTTTCTAATTAAAATTTTCTAATAGTGGCTCGGAGTCTAGAAAGGTGCCCGATGCATGGCAATAGGCTAACCACCTATCCTATACTGGGATGTAAACATAATTGTGGAATCGTGGAAGCGTATCACATGTACATTCCTCTGTCTACCTCTTCGGGGATTACAGGCGTGATGTTACGTTTATTTTCACGTACCTGGAATATTTTGACGAATGTTCTACTATGGAGACCATATTGTACCCGTGTTATTTGCATATTTATGTATTCGAAATTTAATTTTCGGTAAAGAAGTTAAATATTAAAATTTGAAAATGAAATAAAATTTCCAGCACCACCAACACTATTATTTTATTTAGTCTCCGGCACTATTTATCTCCCTCTATCTGTTCCCCTGAATCACAAATGCTTTCTAACTATGTTCCCACACTACCGACGCTCTCTATCTATTCTCTAGTATCTGTCTATTCTTCATTTTCCAGTACTATCAACAACCCCTATTCAATAGTTGATTCAATCAGTTTGTATTACAATGTTTTTGAATGTTCCTTTTAGGACGCTATACCCATGCGTATGAAAGGAGCTCATTATTTAAACACACCGCCAGGCTTCGAGACTATTTTTAACGCAATGAAGAGTTTGCTCAATGAGAAAAACAGACAAAGAGTAAGTTTCCTCGAACATCAAACTTTATTATTCTCAACGGATTTAAAATATCATTTTTGAAACATTTAAGATAGTATCTTAAAATAATCTATTCCTCATTTATAGCTTTTCGTTCACAACAAAAACTACGAGGAAATGTATAAGACGATTCCTAAAGAAATTTTACCAGCAGAATATGGTGGAAATGCAGGAACTATGAAAGAAATCACAGGTACATTTTAAAATGTTTCTGAACCATACCTTAAATAAATACCTTACCATACCCATACCATAAATACCATACCATACCCATTCCATAAATTTAATACCATAATTTCCTCAGAACAAATATTATTTTGGTTATTTCACATATTTCGTGTTAAATGTGACAAATAGATTACATCACATTTTTCTTTTCTTTGTGGCATGATCAAATGTCAGTATGAAATTTAATGAAAAAGGAAATATTATTGACATCTGTTCATTCCTTTATTTAATAATGTATTTTGCCACAGATGCTTGGAAGAAGAAAATAGAAGCGTACAGTGAGTGGTTGGTGGAAGATATGCAGTACGGCACGGACGAATCAAAGAGGCCCGGGAAGCCAAAAACTTCAGAGGAGATGTTTGGACTGGAAGGCTCGTTTAGACAACTTAATTTTGATTGACATGTCCGTCGCACCTTTTGTTATTTATCTTGTTTATTTTTGTATTTGGAGTGTAAATAATAAAGATAAAATTTCTAATAAATATTTTCCAGCACAGTCTGCATATGTGCTAAGTGTATGGCAATAGGAACACCCTTTATTCCATGGTGGTACGAATAGCATAACTGAAATATGGAAATGAATTACATTCTTCTGCCTATCCCTTCATGGAAATACATGCATGATGTTATGTTAATAATTACTATAATGCCCAGTACAACGTACAATGTTTAACAAAGTTAAAAAGTTTAAGATAAATATGTCTGTGCTCGGATCGTAAGACGTAAAATAAACAGAACTTAAAATCGAATAGAAACTGGGATTGCACATAAACTAGTATTTACACACGGCATCGCTCGCGCAAAAATCGACATTACAATACATTCCAATAGATATGCTTTGTAGGTAATTTGAGAGTGTGTAATTTCTAAACCGACGAATTTCCCTATAAACTTTTAAAATTTTGCCTCTTTAGGTAAAATATTACCAACAACCAATAAGCATATTAATTTTTTTTAACAATCGAGATCGTAAAATTAAAATTACAGCAACTTGAAAACCGACGGAATTTCATATAATTTTTCGACCATTATTTTACCCCCGTAGAATAAGGACTTATATTAAACAATAAATTCGACAGTTTTATATTATTCGAAAGTGTAATAAATTAAAGGTTAATAACTTCAAAACCGAAGCAAATTCATATAATTTTTCAATCCCTAATTTCGATCTATATCAATTCGTCAAGTCCTTGGCATTATACTTAATTCACGATAGTATTAGGAATTGGAAACAACACGAAACGCATTTGTCTTTAGGAAATTTTACAAAATAAGTGCTGGGGACCAGCTAACCGCAGTATAGCGCAGCCTACTTAGGCACGCACAGTTTTAACCCGCTGGCCGTCGACCGGCAGCAGCGTAGGCGGAGCGAGAAGCTGTATTCTGCCATCCTGCCATTGGCTTATGTCTAGAATAGAGTGAGGAATTTATTATGTCTGCCAACAAGTCTTACACGATTAAACATAAGTCTTATTCTACATGCACAACTTTTGGCAACCAAACAGCATGCAAGGACTATACTAAAATTTTTGGTACAATGAGTAATCTAAGATTCAAAAGTATTAAATATTTCATTTTACATAAGCTAGAGATATTTAAATATACTCGTTCTTCGGAGATGTTTATAGATAAAATGAAATAGACGCTTAAAAGAAAAAAAGGAATGTATTGTCATTGGGTAAATTTTTAATCTGGAGGAAAATAATAAAAATATTTATTCCAAAGTGTTTGGCAGGCTACCGCTGCTAAGCTCACCCAAAAATCGGCCGCTGACTATCACAAGGCTTCATGATCCGTCTCTCTGAAGCATTAGACGAGCTCTCGTCTGGGAAGAATTTGATCATTACAAACTGGTGCTGGCTCAGGCACAATTTGGAGAGAACGTCGTTGCAGATACTGTATCAGATTAGGAGTATATACTTTTACATCGATTCATACTTAATCGATTATATTATATTCTGACATATAAACCATTATCCACATATTATTTACAAGAATAAAAACTACAAAAGCACCATAAAATATATGTGATAGATAATCAGTGATAATTTTAAATATCGGCTCTAGCGATACGCAGGTATCATAATTCAGTATTGTACAGAGTGTGAACAAATACGTTTACAATTTATAGATCGGCAAATTACGGTTAAACATATCAATACGCCCTTTGTGTAAGGAGCTAGCGGAAAAGGCTCGGACCGAGTTAAACGAAGACCCGGATAGGATAGCGAGTGATATTCAGCATATCAAGGATTGGTTGGCGAAGCAGCCGCACTTACGAGCACGAACAGGTATGGATGAGGCGTTTATTCAATCCGTGATAATTAGGGAGATAATGTTGTTTCAACGCATGCACGTCAAACAGGCCAGCCAACATATCAATAGTCGCAGCTATCGAATATTGTGCAATTCAGAGTAGAACGGTGGTTGGAGTTTGTATAATTTATCCTTTCTCCTGGATGGAGGCCTATACCAGCAGTGGACTGCAATAAACTGATGATTATGACTCTTTCTGCTGAACATATCAAGGCAATTAATTTTATTTTTTAGAATATGCATTTTTATAAAAAAAAACGACAAGGCTTGGGATATGCTCTAAATTCTTCATCATCATCATTAGGTTACTGCCGACTATTGCTGAACATAGGTCTTTGCTGAGGGATTATACCCATAAATGGTAAGTTGGGGATCGCAGGTCACAGCTTCTTGCACCGCCTACGCAGCTGCCCATAGGCGGCCATAGCATTTAACTGTGACTAGGCAGGACCTGCCGTACCGCGAATACCGAGGAATGTATTGTTAGTCCGCCTCGACACGGAACACACACGACACCTCCGACCGCATACTACATTCTGAATTCTTGTAAAACGATAAGCTAGAGACAGAGAAACTTGAAATTATTGTTAGTTATTATATCTGATCTATTTTTCGAATACAATTAAGTCAATCCCGTTTTTCTAATTTGCATTAGGGAAATATTTGTACTCTTAGGAGATTTAATAAAATCGAATAGTATATTTTTAATTTAGCCGCAACTTTTATTTGATTATTCACCAAGATCTGAAGAATTTCACCTAAGTCTTCTAAGGCATATTTTCTAGGCTTTTATTTAGTTTAAACCATTTCACTGACACTCATGATACTACATTCCTCTGCCTACCTCTTCGGGGATTACAGGCGTGATTTTATTTTTTTTAAATATTGGATTCATTGTTTAGCAATGATATCCTTGGGTTTTAATGGTTATTCGAGTAATTTTTAAACTTTGTGTCGAGTTTTGGTAATGATTATAGGCATAAAACAATAATATTATCTGTGAACATAACATTTTAATTACCGATTGGCCAGTAATGTTTACATCCTACCGTAGAATAGGCGGTGAACCTATTGCCATACCCCGGCACAAATCCTAGCCAATTATAGAAACTTTAACTAAAATATGTAAGGCAGATTATGAGCTAGAGGGAACTATTAGTACCCATCCTTGGATAGGATTTGAACCTATAACCTCCCAATCAGCAGTCGCGCTTACCCAACCAACGAGGCCGATAGGTAGTCAGGTGCCCTATGCTATATTTGCCGAGACTATACATGTCATACTCCTAAAAAAATTTTTGGCGGTCCTTAAGTTACTATGCTACCCTCAAGCGGCTCTTTCCTTCCTGTCACTATATATTATAATTGTGTTCCTTGGATATGCTCAATCTAAAGATTCCAGTCAGAAAAATTCAATTATACTCGACACGGGATTTGAACGCAGAACTTGTATATCGGTAGTCACGCTGGCAATTACTTGGTCCAGTAAGACAGTTCATAAAATTACTCCTAATAAAATTATTAATTGATTTCTTATGACCGAGTATTATCGGTTTGAGTTTGATAAAAAAAATCATGTGATAACCATTTCAATATTTTCACAGATGATCAATGGCTGGTGGCGTTTCTGCGAGGATGCAAGTACAGTCTGGAGAGGACGAAGGAGAAGTTGGATCTCTTCTACTCCGTGCGCACCACAGCTCCAGAGTTTTTCCGCATTAAGCATATTGACCCTGTATTCAATGAAATATTAGACAAAGGGCAAGTATATCAACTTATTTTGCATTACCAAAATCATCATGACCAACATCATGATCACCAACGCCATCATCAGCCAATCACAAAGGATTTAGATAGAGCAAAATAATATACAGTCCCGTAATGAAACGATAATCCTGGACTACCAAAATGGTACAGCTATCGGGCGTTCAGAAAAAATGTACCCAAAAAAATTCCATCGCTGCCGAAAATATGAAGTTCCTTAAAAAACACGTATTTATTGATCCTACTGTACTTTCATGTACACCACGGCAGCAAATTAATGAAATTTGTTGCGTTTTAGGTGTTATATTATTCCTCATAGACATTCTTAATAGAAATGCAGTCAATTGTATGAGTATCCGTTATAATTATTTGGAAAAAATCATGTCAGCATCAAATTTTAAGATCAAATTTGATAAAAACATACATTTTCTCTCTCTTTTTCCATTGTTACGCCCTACCGCCAATTCCTCACCATCACCAAAGGTTGACTGGTAGATAATACGCATAGGCATTAAGTCCGCCTTTTGTGTACCTTGTGTTTAGGTTGTAAAATAAAGGGTAAATATATAAATAACCGAATATTCGTTGCAAGTTTATTTTATATGTTTACACAAGTATATTTTAAGACTACACAAGTATGTAGAGGTACATAATATGTTAATTTTTTTACAGAAGTACGTTAATACTACCCAAGACGAAGGATCCAGACTCTCCTCGGGTCGCGCTCATGCGGCCCGGCAGCTACGATGCCGACAAATATAAAATAAGTGATGTAGTATCCGTTACGATGATAATGCAGAAGGTTAGTGTTTTTATCGGTAGAATATAACTTCAAGGTTTACTATTTTTGTGGGTAGAAAAAATTATTAGTAGGTATAAAATGTTGATAAGTATTTTGTAACTAATATAACAAATGTGGATAATGTTATCAATCGAAAAGTTACCTAGGAGGAACCATGTAGCACGGGCTGAAGCTATCATGAAAGTGGAAGAAAATAATCTTACAAAAATCATCACTACCATAAAATAGCACCTAAATATGTTTATTTGTAATAAAGGTAACATAAACTGACTGATAATTAGATATCTGACCACAGTGAAAATCACGATTCATACTTGGGCGCTGAATAGAAAAGTATTAAATTACCCCACCCTCCAGTCAAGAAGGATACATACATACATCCTCCCATTTACGATCCGTGATCACGTTGGGTTCATGTCTGATTGTTTTTGCGAAGTATAGAAATGGCCTTGAGCCTTATCGCACTGATAAGAAGCCCTTATCCCACAATGGAATAATAAGAGGGTCGATGATGATAATGACGACGATGATTGTAATCGTACTTTTTACTAACAGATATTGTTGTTCGAAGACGACAACACAATTGTTGCTGGCTCACACAGGATAGTTGACCTAGAGGGAGTGAACATGGGTCATTTTTTGCAAATGACACCGATGGTTATGAAGAAAATGAGTGTTATTTCACAGGTTTGTAAATTTGTTTTGTATTTTAACGAGTCTGGAGAATTTTTTCAAATATTTGACTAAGGAGAAGATATTGCACCCGCATTATTTACATATTTTTGTATTCGAAATTTCAACTCAGGCATAGAAGTGAAATATTTGGAAACAAAAACTTTCCTGCACTATCAACACCTTTGTGTATTCTCAGGTAAAAATTATTTCCCTCTATCTATACTCTTGAACCACAAACGTGTTCCAACTATTTTCCGCACTAGCGACGACTTCTATCTATTCTCCTGCATCATCAATTAAATATTAATCCTCTAGTACCAACAACACCCTCTATCTATTCATTAGTATATCGAATTATTTATTTATTTTACAATCTTTTGAATGTTCCTTTCAGGACGCTATGCCTTTGCGTATGAAAGGAGTTCATTTTTTAAACACACCGCCAGGCTTCGAGACTATTTTTAACGCGATGAGAAGTTTGCTGAATGAGAAAAACAAACAAAGAGTAAGTTTTCGCGTGCATCAAACATTATAATTCTCAACGGATCTAAAATATCATCTTTTAAAACATTTAAAAGTGTATTTTAAAACATACGTTCCTCATTTACAGCTTTTCGTCCACAACAAAAACTACGAGGAAATGTATAAGACGATTCCTAAACAAATTTTACCGGCAGAATACGGTGGAAATGCAGGAACTATAAAGGAAATCACAGGTACGTTTTAAGATGTTTCTGAACGATTTCATATATTAAATACTACAATTTCCTCCAAAACAAATATATTTTTGGTTATTTCACATATGTCCTGTGAAATGGCACACATGCATTACTTTAAATTTTTTTTTCTTTGTGGCATTATTTATTTATTTATTCTTTTGTAACACCTTATACTAAGGGATACAAGGGCGTACATAATGCCTATTGGCATTCTCAAAATTAAAAGTCAGTAAAAGTGTAATGAAAAAAACTATTGTCATCTGCTTAATACATCTAAACGTATTTTGTCCCAGATGCTTGGAAGAAAAAAATAGAAGCGTACAGTGAGTGGTTGATGGAAGATATGCAGTACGGCACGGACGAATCAAAGAGGCCTGGAAAGCCAAAAACCTCGGAGGAGATGTTTGGACTGGGAGGCTCGTTTAGACTTAATTTTGACTGACGTGTCCATCCTTTTGTTATTTGTTTATTTCTTATATTTGGAAAGTAATTAATAAAAATTAAATTTAAATAAAATTGTTTTCATTACTATCACGTAGTTTAGATTTGTGCTCGGTGTGTGGCAATAGGCTCACCCCTAATTCGATGGTGGTACAAATAACAAAACTTGTGAAATATGGAAATGAACTACATTACTGAGGCAGTCTCTTCGGGAAAATATAGGTGTGATGTTATGTTATTTACGATAATACCCGTAAAAAACACAAATTTGAAGAGTTTAAGACAAATATGTCTCTGTACTTGGTAAATAGAATGCGAACTAAGCAGAACTAACAGTCAATTAGGTACTAGGAATACTCGTAAACTAGCATTCATCTGAGTCATCGCTCGCACAGAATTTGATATTACAATACACTCCAATAGATTGTTTATTCGTGCGTTCGTTATATTGTATCGTTTAATTGTACAGCTTACAAATGTTACATGGAATGAAATGTATGTATATCTCGATATCGATTATGGAGCGTGCGCGTGCGTCCGCTACGT
>DWDU01002119.1:0-13266 GCA_018245575.1 Jemadia suekentonmiller
ACGTGGGAGTGTTCTACACTCCTCTGCCTACCTCTTCGGGGATTACAGGCGTGATGTTACGTTTTTTTTTATAAACAACAAAAACTGGTACAATTATATTTGTACTAACGTAGAGGTTTATGAAACACTTCAACAACG
This sequence comes from Jemadia suekentonmiller, assembly GCA_018245575.1. Classification (NCBI taxonomy): domain Eukaryota; kingdom Metazoa; phylum Arthropoda; class Insecta; order Lepidoptera; family Hesperiidae; genus Jemadia; species Jemadia suekentonmiller. The sequence goes on from DWDU01002119.1 coordinate 139, forward strand.
GTGTTACACATTAACAAATAACAGTATAGAATGTTACTATCTGGCTTCGGAAATCATTTCTGATCTACTGTAATCTATAGCACTTGCACAAATCAAATATCGATAAATAATATTAAAGGGCAATAATGCTGTATGGGAAAAGATCATAGATTTAGCACTGGGTAGAAATTCCCATTGTTACGGCGCAGCTTATTATAATACTTCGAGATTTATCGTTCTAATCTAAATATTACGCTGCAAGTTATTTAAATCAACTAAAAATCAATATAGAAATATGCGGGTGAAAATCTAATGACTTACATTATTCATTGATGCCGTTACCGTAGTTTAATGATGAAATTCTCGTTAAGCTTGTATTGGTATTGCCGTCACATATTTTATATTGGTAAGATTTCGCAATAAATAGGGGCGTTACATCAGAATTGCAATTGCAATATTTGAAATCACTCTTCGCTACGCTGGCTAGGTCCGAATTGGTGGACCTTACATATATGTTAAATAACTGAATGGACAGCCATAACATGTGTAGGTTAGACTCTCCTCACCTCAGATTGAGTGGTCGTCGTAGTAAGTGAAGTTAATTCTAAAAAACCTACACAGATCTTAGAAGTCAAATTTGAACGATAAAAATTTAAATATGAAATTATGAGCATGGAACTCTGAAATCTAGACCGCTGCCTACAACTGTTTACAAGATCACCTGCATTAACATCTGAAGGTTATTTTAATAACGTGATCCTTTTGGAGACCCAATAAATCACCAATATTATTTACCATAATGTACCAGTGGCTACAACACAATTATAACTAGTGAATGCATTTACCTTCGAGATAATAAAACAATAATTGGTATAAATCTAGATTATAAAACAATAATGGGTATTGTTCACGTAGCACAATTTGATTTTAAACCCCAGTGCGAGCACCGCTAACCTTAAATCGGAATCACGCGACACATTGATTGGACACAAATGTATCTAAAACGTTTGACTATCACGAAATTCGATTGGTACACTATGTAACGATTGTTTCAAAATTGTCGGATTCAGTTCTCATGTAGCGTACCTATTGTGCAAGTGCATTGTGAGGTAAAGTAAAGTGCCTTTTAAATGGTTTATAGGCGAGCTTTAATCTGATCCTCTGTGAAACTGTCGCCGGAGGCGGCGTGTCCTTTACTAAATCACACGGCTCCGGTATTGCATCTAGGGCTGATAAGGATGAGCTTGAATCGTAAACGTAATTAGGTAAAAGACCGGTTTAATATTATTTCAATACGTTATAACACCACTCTGAATCAAGTGACAGCCAACGTACGTATAGTTTATGTAGTACCTATGTATGTAAGGTTATGTAGTTTGTATGTAAGGTTATGTAGTATGTATGTACGTAGCAAGAAACAAAATATGTAGTAAATAACAAATTTGTCGAAATATCTGTGTGACTCCTAACATTAGACATCCAATATTTAATAAGGGTAATGTTGTCAATAGCACCGGTGTTAAAACATCTGAAGCGTATCTCTGGATCACTCCAAGCGTTCACAAGCTTTTAGAACTAAAACATATCTGCCAAAATTGAAATCAACCCACCAATACAGTTATTAGAATTAACAAGTAGCAAATCAGACTCCCGCTGATAGGTTGGAGTCGGGAGTCTTCGAACCGGCGCACGTGTACGAGGCGATCGATGAATGTAAAAATAGCATTTCAGGTCTGTGAGGATAGAGATATTTGATACGTGTTCGGGTTCATCCATAAATTACGGCACACGGCAAGAGGGCGAGGGCGTCCACGACGTGTGACATTGTGCGACAACGGGTGGGAGTAATCCTGAATTTCGTGAAGTCACATCACATAACATAATCACATATCGAAGTATTATTAAGATAATGGAAAAATATTTTTAATGGATATTAAAGTAATATCGGAACTCTGTTTAAATTTAATAATTTTGTAGATGTAAAAATTAAAAAACATGTGACGTCACACCAGTGGGGGGGAAATTCCACAAATGTGACAATGACGTACGGGGTCCTAAAATCACAAAATTCGTGTGACGCAATTTAAGGATTGCCTCTTCTCTGCCTACCCCGTAAGCGGAATGCTGTGTTAATATAATAATAATTAGGCAAAAAATCACTGAGATCTGTGAGAAAGAGTAATAAACACACTTCAATTACGATACCAATATTCGCTAAACGAATAAAAGGGAAATTCAATTCACAGAGCAACCCTGTAGCGCTAAACATAGTTACTCTCTCCAGTTTCGCCAAAGGCAGTTTACTTGTACACATCCAACTTACGTGCGATCTTTTGATCTGAAAAACGGAACGTACAAGTAGATAGCTGTCTTTTTCACTTACATTAACTTTTTATGTTCCATCTCTTTCCTAATGCACAATCGCATTCTGTTTTAGTGTAGCATCGGCGGCGTCTTCTTTGTTTCAATTTGTCTCTTTATGCCGATATGTACTCGCTAAAGAATTATGCGCATAGTATTCTGCTGTAACCAGTTTTTGTACGTAAAATATTCACTTGGAAAATTAAACTTGATTTTTCGTATCAACAGACAATTTAAAATTGTTAAATGCATTGTTACATTCTTTAAAAACTTTCAAATGAAGTTTATGTTAATTTTTATATGTACAAGTCCCTTGTATATTTTAAATAGAAGTATATAGTTGAAACGATAAATAACGTTATACCTACATATTAGAATTTATAATCAACTTACGAATGGTAGCCGGTTGTCGATTTCGCTGAATAAATTACGTGAAACGAAACGCACTTCATTTGTGATATTTTCCGTCTTTTCTATCTGTAGTGTCAGTTGCGTAAGTGCGAACGAGACGCCACGTGAGCTAATATAAACAGCTGGTGCCACTAGACGAATTGTGTTCCGCGTAAAATGGAACAAATGCCAGTATCAGTCTTATTTATTGTTTGTGTAACTGTCAGTTGTATGCCAATTGGTTTATACAACGTTAAAAAGATTTAGATAGATTTTCACTATATTTTACACTTTATGTAAGCGATATATTATCTACTTAGCTGTATATTTAGTGTTATGGAAATATTTACAAAATAATGAGTTGAAGTTTAATAGATTGTAGCTAAATAACCTAAATTTCAAAATAACAGGAATAAATGCTTTTTTTATTAAATTTTAATAATACTTCGCAAGATTTCAAAATTGTTTACTCTATAAGTTTTTTCATGTTACGGCATAACTTGAAAGACTGACTTGTCTGACTAAATGGCCCAAAAGTTATTATTAATCAGATAATATTTAATTTAATTTGTTAACACGATCTAAATTGTTTACCTTTTTTTAACACAGCACAATAAATCGGTTGACCGTTGAGGTCAACGTTGATACGTATGAATATATGTACTCTGTCAAGTGGACGTCACTCGGAAATGGGCAGGTTTTATCAGTAAAGGTCTAACAATAAGTTGTTGGTGGATAAATGGTATACTTTTTCATTTTTTTAAATTATGTTTCTCATTTCTGTTTCTTTATTTACTGTGTTCTCTTAAATGTTGAATGATTCAGTTTTATTTTTTACATACACGAAATACACTGAATGTACGCATTTTAAACATTTACTAAGCTTGAACGTACACGGAACGTTGGCCTTGTAGTTGCTAAAATGTATTGTAAACAAATGTACATAAACATAAAATCGGTGATAGATACAATTAATTAGATTAAATGCTGTCTGAGTATATACCACGTGAAATAGATTAACGCGTGACTTCAGACAATGGTTGTGCCTACGAATGATGCTGTTCAAAAAGCCGTATAAAGTCTGCCAATCCGCACGTGGTCATTGTGGCCGACTATGGACTTAACCCTTTCATTCTGAGAGGAGACCCATATTCTAACAGTAGAACGATAATGAGGAACGGAAAAATTCAGGTACTACTGCAACTTAGCAACATACATAGCATTAAACCATGAAAAACAATGTAAACACCAACTAATTACTTCCTACATGTGAGCTCTCTAAGAACTGCAATCTACATAGGACTTTCCTCGTTATCTGCGGGGAACCTGTTAAATGTCAAGTCATTACAACATTCTGTAATAATGTAAAATTACAATAGTTACGTGTAAAGATCTAACGATCGCGTGTGAAATCACCCACTCGTCTGCTTGCGAAACTCGACCCCTGACATCTGAGACAAGATGGCGGCCTGTCATACCCACTGCCTAGTTTCCACCTTCCATGAGCCCTAACCCTTTTGGTTGACGCTGGATTTATTGATGGTTGAATATTTTTATACAGTTCGTGGATTCTATTGAAACATACATTGATCGCATTGTATCATTGGCACATATCGTTTAAATTATTTATCAAGAACCTAACATAACTTTTACATAAATAACGTAATAATTTATATATAGAAGTGAGGTAACAAAGCTGTGATGGTATTTGAATTCTTTACATTCAACCTCAAGAAGGTATATAGTATACATACTTGAAAACATATATTGACGCTATAGAAAAGATCACGTAAAAATCTAAGGGCTAACGTCTCCATGAAATTCTATAAGTCTGCCTTCAGTTGGCCAGCATGGAATATTAAGACCCTAAACTTTCTAATTTAGATAGACCATTATCGTTTTATTTACTATAAAATCATAATTATACAATACAGTAATATAAAGGAATGAAATATAACGCAATATAAAAAACAGTAATGTAAAGGCAACTTCCTACTTAAAATAATTCCTTACCGCATTATTTAAGAACTGGTCGAGTTCGGATGTGTTCACGCGAGAATCTGAGAAATTCTCATAACAAAACATTGTCACTTTCCTTTCATTTCTTATATCTATATTTTATTTTAATAACAATATACACCATGTACATTGTCCTTTCTTAGGTTTCAAGTATCTGCAACAAAATCAAGTTTACGATTTTAATATGTTATCTATGCATAAATAATAATACATCAGCTGTAATATATTCATCTCGTTACCTCAAATAAGATAAAGAGGCACAAAAAATTCAATAATTAAAACTCTGCAACGCAGTGTCTGCAAACATTTGTCTCTATCAACATTTGATCCTTATTAGCCTAAAAAGCTTAGCAAAATGCTACATACATTTATACAGTGCGTTTCAAATTACACGCTATTAAACGCGTGTTATTAAATTAAAATAAAACGGTAGAACATTGAAAATAATCAAATTATTATTTATTATAGTTATATGGCCTTTATTAATTTATAAATAACCGTAGTTGGTGAATCTCGGGAAGGTTTTATAAGCGCGCGGCGTGTTATTTCAGATCGTAAACGTTAAGTAGCGAAGCGAATCTCTGTACTTTCAACTTTGTTAGTCCTACGTTCTTGCGAATTACTGTTATGTTGGACAAGCATGATTCGTGCAATTATGTATACGGATAATGGAATTAAAATAACGCACACACAAGCTTATAAACGCATAATTAAAGACATTCATATGAACGTTGGGACTTATTATTAATTTAATACATATGCTTATCCATGTTCAATCAAAGGTTTATTTTCACTAAAGTTTTCTAATTTGAATTTTATATCTCCCTTCGTGAGTTAAATGCTGTTGTCCGAAAGACCCCTCTAAAACCTTGTGGTTTACCAAATATAATTCCTAGCCTAGCAAAAATATAGACTTCTTCCCGATAGCAAATAGTCAATTATGGTTAGTTATTTGCAACTCCAAAGGAGTACGAAAAGCGTTGTAGGCTTTTAAGAAACTGTGTTATTTTTTTGTTTTACTTTTTTTACATTACAGGCGTGGTGTTACGTTTACGTTTTACGTTTTGTGTTTTTGCACCTAAAAAAGTCCCATATCAAAATGACCTTTCCATAATACAGCGAACGAATCATTAAAAATCGCAATATATCGTAGGTAAATGTTATTTATAGAATTTAACTATTATACATATATAGGAATTATACTCCAATTTCACGCGTAACAATCACCCAGTCGTATGTCGATTTACTTGACACAAGAGTAGTATTACAAATACGGTCACGAAATATTAATGTTACTTGTAGTTGTAAACTTCAATTGAAAATGCACGACAGTCCGGAAGATTGCGAACGCAGTCTTGTACCGTGTCTCGTAGTGAGAACTGGGTCTCACTTTCTACTCTATTTAAGGGTGCCCCTCGATTCATCGAGTATTAACTGATAAAAGATAACACTCATCTCTACAGAATCAGCGGTTTAATGCTGCCAGTGTTTTGGGAACTATGCCTTACAGGGATATTTTTGATGAAGATGTTAATTAACATTTTTTTTATTTCGAAATGTTTATTGTATAATTACCCATTGAGTCATAATATACATTTATTTAACACTAAGACTTATTTTTGCCAATAATTAATTATAGAAAATATTCGTGTACTTTTTGATATTTGTAGCTGAAATTCATCAACAAGTCATGCGTCCTTAGTGTCATTCTACTATATTTATCTTCTTAACATGTGACTTAATAAAATAGTAATTAAACTAATTAAAATATTTTCAAGTTCTGCATTTACTGTTATCATTTACGAATTACTAATATGTTTACGGATAACTGTAAAGGCATATTTTCTGAACGGTTCAAGCCGAAGTAGCTATAACGAATATGGACAGACCCTTAATAGCAATCTAGCCCACAATAATATGTGATAACTACTCGAACTTCTCAGTTTATTATCTTTAATATCCTACTATTTGCACTTAAGGCTCCTATTATTGGATATTGCGATGCTATGTAATGTGATATAAATGGAAATTAGTATCGCAGTCGGCACCTAATCCGATCTTAGTTTACGGTTAATAATTTAAAAATACACGAGTTTACTTAGAAGAGGCACAGACCAGCATTTAAGTACATAACTGCGGAGAAAGGAGCTAAATTGGAAACTTCTAGACTTTGACAACTTAAATAACTTTGACAAAATGCCACTTCTTGGTATTAGTTTTTTATTTTTAGAGGAACTCTGTATCCAACAGCGGAATCTACGTTAAAAAAACTCGACGATGATGATAATTTGTTTACCAATGCCTGCATATTTACATACATATAAATATGTTTATCAGTTTTCTCGTTACCACATCGCAGAACTTACATAGTTTGGGATCATATGACCGTGTGTGCATAAGACTCAGATATAAATTTATCAGGTAAACCAAAGATAACGAATGATTACAAAGCTTTGTCACGCATAACTATCTTATTTCGATGACTTTAATAGCCAAGTTTCTTGTAATGACTATGTATGATCTGCGTTGCTTTAAATAACCTGGATTCTGACGTTACTATGTAAATTTACTAATGTACGTGTGGTGTAAGTGGAAGGGCCTGGAGCTAAGTTCCTCGAACTCCTGCAATGCGGAATGTTGAAGATACAGATTAATTGTCAGTCATTTCATTGATCATGTATGTGGGTAATTTTTAGTTGCCACAAAAACCTCTAAAAGCTTTAAATATTAATCATTTGTCTAGCCTACTTAAATACATTTTCCAGTACCTAGTTTTTTAATTGTCAGAGACGAACGGTGATGATTGAAAACAACTATCAATACACGGATACACAGCAAACTCTTATTTATCATCCTCTTCAGGTAGTTTATTACATAGATAAAAATACTTCACTATTAATTAAATCGTCAAAAAAGGACAAAGTAGAAGTCAGGTTAAGAAGGATAGAAATACGCGGAACTATCTCAGCATACTTCGTAAGATTTCATAATAATTATTATTATTGTTATTATACCTATTACACGTTTCGTGAGCATCTATATATCCATGACTAAATTATGTACCGACAAAACTCAGGGTGAGTCGTGATCTGAGCTCAAATATCATAAGAATACTCCTCATAAATGTGCAATTGTGAAAAAAATGTGAAATTCTAAGATCTTGTTCACTCATAGATGGTCTATCTATACCTCAATGTGACTTTGTTATCAATGATTTGTGCATTCATTCATTCCCAAAATACCATTCACAAAGCCGTTGTAACACAGAATACGTTTGTCCAGCTGTATTCACGCCCCAAATATGGCGTCGAGACTAATAAACTACTAAAGGAAGGAAATGCGAGTTCACGGGCGGTGACCCAGCAAACGTCAGAGCACCGTGACGGATTCCGATAGGCCTGCAGCACGTTTCGGCCATGAGAAAAAGTTTATAACTTGGGAAATCAAAATAATATTAATGTACCGGAATGAATGTTCAGTGTTTGGGATTTTTTAACGATATCGTATTTGTGTATAAAAAATATGAATAATATTAATTTGGAAACAAAGAAACGCCTTGTTTTGTAATACTTCACATGGGATATCCGGGGATAACTGGGATATTGTGGCCTCTAGACGAAAACTAAGAATTTAATTAATAACACGAATTAAATCGACATGAAACTTGAGGAAAATATACGACAAGGAAAGACAAATCTCTAGCAGCTCAACGTACTGTACTCAAGACAGAAGCATTCCTGATAATTTTCTAATAAATTTACCAAACGCAGTGATTCACAACTCGTAAAATACGGAAAGGATTCACGTATAAAAACCTTCATAGTGAATACATAACACTGGATTCAAACACACAAAAACATGTTAATAAACTTTATTAGTTTAACTTTAAATTACTCCAAGGAACTACTCTACCGTTACGCGCTGAGCAATTTTATCATTCGCTCCACAGGCTACCCGTATCATACGTTTATCATACCTTCCAGCGTTTACTGTAATGACTCGGGAATAGAGGAAACGAATCATAAGAAACACCAGCGTAATGAGACCGATTAAATGCATCCGTAAAATACTAATGAATCACAGTCACACAACAAATCTCTTGAACTCTATCGCGCAAGTGTTTAAGTTGAAAATCCAAAGGCAACTTTTACAAACAGCAAAAACTACAAAGTCGTTTTTCACTATTATGCTATCTAGTTTCTTATAATGCCCGAGTTAAAGTCTAATGCGGCTGAGCTAATAAAATATACACGGTCGTCTCATAAGAAGCTGCGACCGGAAATTATTACATAAAAGTGTATAAATAATAGTTATTTTATAAGTGAACGTAGGTACGCGATATATTGAAGCGAATAACGTGCAATGCGTAGAACGATCGATCAAGTTATATAAATTGCATATTACAGGTTCGACGCACACGCAACCGTAAATTGATATTTACTTACATTGTAACAATTTGTAGGATTCACACTGACAAGGATTGCGAAGGCGTATTGGTATAGATATAACTCGAGTCAAAGATTCGGAAAAGAGAGTATGATGTCTTTGTCACAATGTTCTAGATCTGTTATGTAACATCACGCCTGTAATCCCGGAAGAGGTAGGCAGAGGAATGTAGAACACTCCCACATTTCACCAGTTACGTTTAGATCCCACTATGGAATCTTATTGCTATACACTGGATACATATACAGACTCCAAGCCACTACTACAAAATCTAAATTTGAAAAATTTTGTAGTTCTCGACCCGAAAATTGAACCCAGGATCTCCCGATCGGCAGTCGCACTTGCAACCAACACGATTAATGAGGCAGTAGATCTATTACGTCTCTATAGAAATAACTGAAAATAAGCAAACACAAATAAACATGTGTAAAATAGAAAATAAGACAGTATTGACTAAAAATGTTACGTTATGGGTAAAAACTCAGATTGCACATTAATACCATGCTAAATTTATCTTTTATTTTCAGTCTTAACTATTTCATTTTAGGTTAGAAAGACGCTAGATGGTTATGGCAAAAATTCGAAGCCAAAGATTTGATGACTCATATTTCTTTCATCATTAGTAACTAGTTATCGTAACAAGAGCACACTGATATAGCAATATTCAATCTTCCACACCTCAAGTTAAATGTACATATAACAACGTCAGCTGCTAATTGCTGCAAGCAAAGTGTAAAGGCAAAAAATCCTTTATTTACGAGTATACAGGACTGCCACGCTTGAGGAAAAATAACAAACTGATAGTTAGTATAACAAAATAAACGCGTTGGTAATATTTTACGAAATAAAATGAACATAAGTTTATTGACTAATATTGAACGTAATGTTATAAAAAAATATAATTATCGCAAAAGATCTATTACTATTATTAAATGCATATTCAAATATATTTGTAAAAGTAATTTATTGCACGTTCATAAAAATATACATACATTACATAAACAGAATTAATTATGTTGGATAATTTATAGTCTTATTATTTTGTTATTTATTGAAGTGTTAATTAACTATGAATTTAATTTTAAAATTGTCAAGATAAAAGTACATTTATCTCTATACATGCATCTAAAAACCGCATTTATTACGACTTAAATGTTTGAGTGTTCATTTATTTGATGTGAAATATGAACAAACAAACAAAAAAATCAAGTACACAGAAGTAACAGAAGTGTTACAGATGTTATCCGTTCCATAGCGCGAATGTGCGCGTGAGGCCACTTCTAAGCCAACATTAGGTTATCTGTGACGTTAGAAACATAATAAGTATTGTAAGGTGTGCTATGAAATAATAATGAGTAAAGCTTAAGTGTTACTTTTCATCGATAACGTACTGAATTGTATTACATTATACACGCAAGCTAATCGAGTAGTGATAGTTAGCTTAAAAAAAAATAATCACATTCTTTAATACATACCTATCATTTAAAAGGGATTTTGGTATAATTAAGGATGCAAATATAAAACAAAATCGTACAAGATATGCATGTTGTTTGTTATAAATATAAAACTCAAAGTTTTGCCGGAGTTATGAAAACCGCGGCGAACATACAAAACGGGAGCGATGCGAATTCAATAATACTCGTATTATAATATAACATTATGTATATATATTTTTCTTGAGACCCGTGTATGTCATTAATATTAAATATTCAAATTAAGAAAACAAGAATTGATCAATTTGTATCGTATTGAGCTTGTACCAACCTTTACCCGCGCATGTTTGAAATGTCACCTTAATTTTTCAACAAAGAAAGAATTGGTATTTAAAAATCGTTACCATCCTCTCGTTATACTTTATATATGGTCAAAACAACACCACGTAGACGCCTTTACTCCCCATAAGAGGTAGGCAGAGGAGTATAATACACTTCCATGTTTCACCAGTTACATTTACGTCCCATCATAGAATAGGTGATGAGCCTATTTCCATACACCCAGCGCAAATCCAGACTCCCAACCACTACTAGAAATTCTAGTTATAAAAATCGAACAGTATCCAGTCCTACGTTTGAACCCAGCACCTCTTGATCGGCAGTCGCGCCCACGTCTCCACCAACAAGGCAGCAACACAGCAAAATATTTATTACCGCGCCTCTATATAAAGAAGATCGTCTGAAAAACTTGTAGAGTGTACATGATAGATATGAGTGTATAAAATCACAAATATCTCGATATAGACGTACAGACAACCGTGGAGTAAAGTGTCGCAGATGTTATCAACTCGGCGGTGCGCATAAAAACGCGCGCGACGCGACTATTAAGCACGATAGAGTTAGGATTACGTTACGTGCGACATACGCGTAATATTAAGTAGCCGATGTCTAGGTCGTGTTATGAGATTACGTATCGCGGTAGTAATAATTGATGGCCAATGTAATATAGGGTTGGCAATGAAAATGTTTTTCGCGTTTCTTATACCCTCTATATTCTGAGTGTTTCATATCGTCTTATGTAAGCAAGACGTTAAAACGTTAATTTAATATTTATTTTCATGATCTTATTAAATATACATTTAATTGTTTGAAATAGTATTACGTGTGTGTGTAATTATTTATATTACAAAATTAAAAATAAAACACAATATATATATTTGTGTTTTGGGTATATGTGTATGTATATATCGCAGCTTTACGGTTGACAACCCTAAAAATGTTTCGTGTACAGTTTTGCTAATGCGGTGTGAAGTATGATAAATAACGGTAAAGAGCTTTATTTGTATTCAGAATTTTATTTTTGAATGTTTAGTAGCACCGCTCTACGGCGCCACGGCAGTTTAGTGCAGACTACTATTACATATAATTTGAATTAAATACAATTTCTCTTCTTACCACGTACGTGTGTATATGCAAATTTTCAAATGGGTATTGGTATGACTAGACTGGTATACCGCCGTCTGTAAACATATTATTATCAGCGTTATTCAGTTATTAGCTGCCCTGAAACTGCAAATAATTTAAATAATGACCATTTCTCACCAGAAGGACTCTACCAATTGGTACGTAGGCGGTGTGAAAAGCTGTTCTCTGAGATCCCTAACCCGCATGTCCAGCGTGGGGAGTATGGGCATGACTTCTCAAGGGAGGCCTATATCTAGCAGTGGACTGCAATAGGCTGATGGATGTTGTGAGGAGAGCAGCAAATCGGAAACAGCAATCACTACTGACCGCTGCAGCCATTGAACAATATTCATTGGTACAATATTGTTTCATGAATATATTCTGAACACCATCACACTTATTAACTGTTTTATATACAGAATATCATAACAGACAGCATTTTCAGTACCTACATGATAAATGTCGCAAAGACTGGTATCGTTATGAGATACACATTATGAAAGGTTTGATTTAGTTTGCGGACAGTAATAAATTACGTCGTTTGATAATCCAACATGCGTTTACATTACGCACACTATTGGATGGTTTCACCATTTGCAATCGAGATTTGTGTGGTACAGTGTGGGGTAGATTTATTATTAATATCGGTACGCACAGCGTTTCAGCATTGTATCGTTAAATAGAACTATGCGTGTTGCCACAGACTCACACATAGTGGCTGATTTTAGCAAGGATATAAATGTGCAATATTAAAAATTCACATTACTTTGTATAGTCAGATGTTTCTGCATCCAAGCAAAGTGTTTGAAGTTTAGCTATGAAGTAGTTGGTTAAGCTTAAATCAAGTAATATTGTAGCGAAACGCGAGTCTACGGCCATAAAAAAAATTTTCATATTTGTTGTTGATGTTAATATATAATATACGTAACATCACGCTTGTAATCCCCGAAGAGGTAGGTAGAGGAGTGTAGAACACTCCCACGTTTCACCAGTTACGTTTATGTCCCACTATGGAATAGGTGGTGAGCCTATTGCC
>DWDU01002120.1:0-13263 GCA_018245575.1 Jemadia suekentonmiller
ATATAATAATAGGTGAATCCGTAGAATGTACTACCATTCTACGTCTTACCCTTCGGGGAAGTACAATCGTGAGGTTACAATAGAAAATATATTCGAAAATTAGCATTTTCCGAATACAAATAGCCGCTACAATTACACATTGAGTCTTAAGGGTGCCAACTCAAGACTATTTTGGTCACACCTGTCGCCGAACTAATAAGGTTGAAACAAACGTGTTCTGGAGTGGAGACCACGCCTTTCCCTACTCAAGGTTTATTACCTGAATCTGGGATCAGCGCGATCTTGTCTACATCGCTTTTTTGACCTGTTATAAATAGAAAATTTAAGAGTAGGAGAATTAATGGAATTATTTGGTAAAGTCCCACTGTGGAATAGGTGGTGAGCCTATTGCCATGCATCGAGCACAAATCCAGACTCCGATCTTACTTAAATTAGAAAAATTCTTTAGTGCCCGATCTGAAAATCGAACCCAGAACCTTCCGATCGGCAGTCGCACTTGCAACCAACACGACCAACGAGACAGTCAAAAAGTAAGTATGAGATATACAAAGTTTAAAACTTTATATATCACATACTTATGTGCAAATATTAATAGGCTCAAATAAAACTATTTACAGTTCCATAACAATTCTGTCTTACAGAAGTTCCATGTAAAAATATTATTACAAAGAAATTCCAAAATCATTTGAGACTGCAATCGTGTTCTGTTCGCATTTGTTATTCATAGAGACAACCGCTGTGATATTCCTCGGAAGCGGGACTTCCGCAAACTATATAGGAAATCCGTGAATCGAATCGAAAATGGGGCGGTTATTTTTAAATCTTTGCACAGATAAAAATGTCTGACGACTGTACGCATACAGAATGGAACACAATATTTAGAAAGGAGACGAAAATTAGCAGAAATCTCGTTCCAAAATCTTACGTTCTCGTTATACTTTTTGTTAGGCATGGGACGCTTAAAAAACGAATCATGTAATAAGGAAAAAAATGTAATTAAAATCCGATCTCCAAATGACAAAATAAACTTATGTAATGCCGAATAAAAAAAATGGGAAGTTGATAATATTTGGTTAACTTGTAAAACTAATTTTAATGGTTTATCTTAGATGTACGGAGTTTTAATATGAATTACAAATTAGAAAACAAGTTCATATAATATCAAAAGAAGTGATATGTTAAGTATATAATGAGTGAGAATCAAATTCGGACTAAAAGATGAAAATTAAATGAGTCCCTAGTACCATGATAATACTATACTTAATACTTTGGAGATCATAGCTAGCAAAAAACTTCCTGTTAAAGACTTGACCACTAACTCTTGTTTCCATCAATGCGAAATGGAACAATCTATTGGAATGTTCTCGAGACCTCCCACAATGAAGAGAGGTGCCCTATAGGGCGTGAACATGGCGTAGAACCAAATTAAAATTCCGATAGATTGCAGCAGATTCGTGGCCGCATTCCTAATGCATAGACACGGATTCCACAAGCACGGAAACGAAACTTACACTAACGTTTGGTAAGCCGGAGGGGAAATTTGTAAATCAAATGGAATTATGAACTTTCTTTTGCATTCCTCTATGTGCCGAATCGGTTACAGTCGTTTTGTGGTGCATTCGTTATTCAAACAGCTTAATTGAACCAGTTTTGAGTGTAGCCGAACTTTTACAGGCTGGACGCGAGCTGAACGAGTGTATTCCAATCGAATATATTTTAGGGGCAAATACTTAAAAACACGTGGTTAACATCTCATGTCTGTGTGTGTGTGCGCTTGTCCACGTTTACGTACGCGTATGAAATAAAGGTGACGGTTATTGTGAGTTATCATACATTTTGTGCAAAGTAAGAGTAATTTATTGTGGAATCGAAGGTAGAAAACAAATATCAAAAATTAAGGACGATCTTAAAATTATCGCATGACTCCATAATTATTTTGTTTCAAAGATGTAAAGATGGTCGACAGCTTGTTCACAAGAGTTAAACGATAAAGATACTAGTTTGTTTCTATAATATTGAATAGAAAAAAAATGTACATCATAAAGTATTATCTAACACCCGTCCAATATGTCAGTTTAGATCGCTACGTAATAAGGACCTTTTCGTATAGTCATTCAGATCGCATTCATTTTGAACACTGTCTTACAGTATACGGGCTCTTTATGCCGATCACACTCGGGCTTTATAAGGGTCCAAAAGGGTTTTCGTGGCACTTAACTTACGTAGCTAAAATTTCGAGAAATATTTAAAAATATTTAAGTATTTTGACATGTCTTCTTAGAGCGAGCGAAGAATAATTTGGGTATGGAAAATATTTTTATGAATATTAATTTGCAGTTTCATGTAAAATATCGTGCAGTCCCATTATCATTATTAATTCAATTACATCTATAACTTATTTCATGATTTCTTCTGAAACTTTGTTCACTAGTTTTATGGGTTATTCTCCAATTCTGCAAGTGTTTGGCCGACTCACCCGTCACCTGACCAAAGGTATTATTCATAAATATTAAACCAGCGAAAATATGAGCAACGCACATTCCGAATTGGAATTTAAATGCCTATTATTTTTATTACATTGTTCAATTAGTATAAATTATTAATAGGACTCGTAGGACATATATTCTTTGAGATCAGCTAATTTATTAAAACTACTTTTGCTACAATTTTACCTTAGTAAAATCATGATGCATTTATCCAGAATTCCATATTCACTCTTTGTATAAAACAATTAAGGAATCACTGGTTAGAGGGTAACTACACATTTAAATTTATGATTATTCTAACGTAATTTTCAATCCAATACAAATTCTATTCGAATATATTTTAATTACAATTTATTTATCAGTTTTATGAATACGCTTAGTGGTTTTAATACAATACCTGCTCGATATTCCATTATTACAGAACATAAAACTTTTCGACGAAGGATTTTTTATTATATTTCCTGAGATCCAAGAAACGAACAACGTGGGTTTATCGACTCGAGATCGCAAATATGTCCTCTCGAAAATGTAAATAAAGGGAGCAACAAATATTTTTTTTGCCGCAAATTGAAGATTATAGCAGTGCTTAAACTGAGGAGTGACGAGAGCCTTACATTGCTGCCGAGGTGGATTTTGAAAAATTTCTTCAGAAATACCTTCAGTGATGACAGACGGACGTGCCGATGCATACTAACATCTGACGTAAACATAGTTAGGAGAATAAACATACATATAAGTGTAAATATTTCTATTATTTTCTGAAAATTGTTTCTTTATATCAAAATAATAAGTTATATTTCAATAAATGCTATATAAGCACACAGACGCACACACGCATATAAATGTTAAGTCTTATTATTGCATCATCAGATTTGATTGTAGATAAACAAAAGCTTAGTAGATTCTCACAGTTCACGACTTACGTTTACGTGTCACTATGGAATAGATGGTGAATTTATTGCCGCACACCGGACACAAATCCTGACTCCAAGGTCTTACTAGAAGGTTTAGAAAAACCCAATACTGCCCGACTCGGGATTAGAAATCGATTTTCAGTCGCGCTTGCAACAAGCACGACCAACGAGGCAGTCAAATAAGTATTGACAAGACGTTGGAAAAATAAAAAACTGATTCGAGCTCAGATAGGAACCCAAGATTTATTTCCCATGTCTTGTACGCGTGTGCGAAAATCTAAATGACCATTAGCTGTCCCGCGGAGACGAGCTGTTTCAAAAGTTTCACAAAGACGAATAGCAGTTGACACCACCATATTTTTCCTTATCTCGAACATTGCGGATGACGTTTTATTGTTAGTGAGAGAGGGCTTATCTCATTCGTCCTTAGAACCCTAATTTTGTAACTGACGAAGTGTAAAATTAAGCTGCCGTTTCTGAACGTGAAAGTTGTAAGGGCTGGTGATATTTTTTTTTTATTTTATTCCGCTGTATTTTCTTTTTATGTTCGTTCATTAGCGATATAAACTTACATCTTAACTTTTACTGCGCTTAGGTTTATATTTATGACGAGGGCAATCTTCAAGAGGATTAAAGAAATAGAAAAATACTAAAATTCTAATAGCAGATCGCAAATCCTTCCACTCTACCAAACCTTATAGAAACTTCAACAAACCAAGGTGAAAGTGATATATATTTCAAATCATAAATGAACCTTAAATCACTGCAGTCAATATCAGGTAAGTCAGTGTTGTTTTGAATGATAAGATTATGTTACGGTTTCCTAGTTTATTGCCATACACCGGGCGCACATCCAGACTCAGAGCCATTACAAGTAAATCTAAGTAAGAAAAATAGAATCAATATATCAATAGAATCAATAAAAATCAATAGAATCAATCAATAGAATCAATCAATAGTAATCAATCAATCCATCAATCAATAGAATCAATAGACTCAATATATAATCAATATATAAAGAATAGAATCTAAGTAAGAAAAGAGGCAGTCAACTATTATGATATAATAAGATTTAAGCAAATAACTGGTAAATCCTTAAAAGCATCTACGACACTGTTTTTAAATTTTACGTACGAACGTTTCAAACGTTGTGAAGATATAAGGAAAAAAGACATCGTAACTTTGACCATACATTCATTGGCACGATACCCTGGGTACGAGTATAAATCTTCAGCAGCAACAATCTCTTATATCCGCGGTGCGTGCGCTATCTGTGATCGCATCTAATTCCGCTCGCCCGGAATCCGCCGGCTGGAATGTCAATCCCGGGAGTGATATAAACGGTTTTTGGGTAACATTTAAGACGTATCTTTATTATATTTATAATAAATCTGGCTCCACTTATACCCGTTACTAGAGTATAAAAGCGGATCCCATATTGAAAACAGCGGGTAATTAAATTGTTATTTTCCTACCCTTTATATCGATTTCCCTGGGTACAGGTTATAGGTACTATCAGAATGGAAGGCTTAAGGCCATAATCTACCACGCTAGCCAAGAATACTTACAGGTTGGCAGACTTATGACACCTTAATTTTTTTTATTGGGAATTCTAAGCTTTGCAGGTTTCTTTGCGATGATTTCCATTACCGTTATAACATGTCATATTTAGTCTTAAAAAACACATGTTGCAAGGATTTACGTGCCCGGATTTGAACCCGAGATTGAATGATTTAATGAAATATTGAAAATTATTTTTTAAATGTGTGTCTTTTATATTGAAACCTCAACAATATAGAATACACTTTATGTGTAATATCGGGAGTATTGTTCGCATCATATTAATCTGCAGCATCAAACTCGTATGAACTTTATGAGTCTGCATTATGTAAGTTACCTGCTATAACGCCAAATTACGGTTCTCGGGATCCGCAAAATCGCACTTCACTCGTGGTTACATGTCAAAAACTAACTCTATGAAAGCGGATTTATTTTGATCTAAAATAATGTTATCAATGTTAAGGAAACGAAATATAGTCAGTGCCAATGAAGCGAAATTGATAAAGACTATAAACAGAAATTAAAATACATGAGAGTGATGAATGTAGAAGTAGCCTGTCAGGTGTGTAATGATAGAGTTATTTGGAACTCATAGCTCTGTGCTTATTCAGTAAGGGGCCTGACGTAATAATATGAAAATTATGTGGGCTATGAAAGTAAAACCTGTTACAATTACATTTTTTTTTTAATATTGTACACGCACAAAATAAATCTTCAGCAGTAAGAAGCCCATGGATCCACAACGCGTGCGCTATCTGCCATCAAGCCTAATTCTGTTTCCCTAGATCCGCCGGATCGAACATTCATCCTGGCTGTGGTGTGAAATGGTTGTTGACCTTTGCCTTTCAAGAACACCTCAATAAAGTTACAGCGAGGGTCAAGTGGACCTTAATTTATTTAAACTAAAAAATATTGCAAGGAACATAATATCACGCCTACATTTACCCGAAGAGGTCGGCAGAGTAGCGTAGTATTACCACTTTTCACTAGTTATATTGTACGTCCCAACAATTTTGACATACACCGAGCTTAAATACCAACTCTGTGTTGCATTTGGGAATGTTAAGTAAGAATAATCCAGCTGTACTTTGTCCGACCCGGATATCGAACCTAGGACCATTCGTTTAACACTTCCGCTTGCAAACACGGGACCAAATAGGCAGTTAGATATTGATAATAACAAAAAATATACAAGAGAATCTCCAAAGAAAGAGCAAATGTTAAAATTGTTTAAACAAATGACATGTGTCTCGTACAAATTTTTCCATTCCAAGATGTTCAAGGTGAGAAAAGGATATGTAAATAATTAGCACCATTTATTTCTAGATTTAAAACCACTGGGTAATTTAGTCGAAATTATCAAAGTCACAGCGACCCAAATGTAGCTCAATATTTTACCACAAAAACGGGTAAATATTTGCAGTATCCCCAAAAATGAGGCGTAAAAATGTGTAAAATCCAGTAAGAGCGTGTAGAATCCAGTTCTAGAGCAGAGATTTACTGTTATAATGTTTGAAGTCATAAAATTAGATTGTTTATCGTATCATCAACATCATCATTATGATTAACCGATATCAGTCCAATATTAAGCAGGTTAATGTCTATAACATAATTGAATGTAATATTATTTTGTAACAAAGTCACTTGTAAGTTTTCAATTCTATGTGCATATTCCTTTAATATATAAAATGAAATATGTCTTAGCAATAAAATACGTAATAGATATTTAAGAATTATGAAATTAATTTAATAATTATTGACGCAATGAGCAATCAGTTTATCGGCGTTGTTATTACTTTGTGTGACGACTTATTGAATGTAGGAGACTCAAAACAAATATGCGAAGACCGCACGAGGTGAACGTCTTTAATATCTTTCTACCCCTAAGAGAAATAGGCTTGACAATATTAATGTATTACATATAATACCCATATGCTTCAACCCACAAACGGTGTTATGTTTCTACGCCCAAAAAGTTACAACATGTAAGAAATTGGGTCACATGATGTTCTTTGTTTGTGCAGTCTTCGCGTGACAGCTCTTAGTTACCGCTGCGCCTTCATAATGAGTCCGAAAAAAGACCACTGACGCGACCCCGCCCTCTCGGCTAGCATGAAAAATGCCTACAAGCTCTATTTGCATGTAAAATGTCTACATTCTCTATTTATATTCATCGTATCCGCTAGTTAACGCGTCTTGTGCGAACAACGTTTTAAATACTGCTTTATTTGTTTTTTTTCTTGTTATCTTTGAAACGTAATGTCAACACTGTCTTTATTAACTCTCTTTTAAGATGCTTGCAAAGGAAGACAAGTTTCAATTTATATTCATAGTGCGTATGATTTATGCCTATCGCGGTGCGAACTATGTTTTCCATCCGCAGTGCGTATTTCATCGGCCATCATGTAAAATGCCGCGTAATTCTTCCTTAAAATTATAACAATAATTATATAACCACCTTAAAATAATGAAATAGTATTTATAGAAGCAATATTTTTTATTAATGAGAATTTTTTTTTCGTTAATCTCTTTTTTCATCTTTGCTAATTATGGATTATAGTTCTGGAAAAATGTCTAATATACAAAAAAGTCAATAGAAATAAACCACTAAAGAAACAAACAGCATTTCGCGAAAATATCATCTCAAAGAACCACTGCCTTTACAAACCAGCCAAGCTACCAAAACCCTTTGCGCAAAAATTTCCACCGTCGAGAACATACAGAAATTTATTTTCGCGTTCTCGCTTATTTTTTGAAGAACCTGCATAGCACAATGAGGCCAAAAAAGTCTCCGAGACATGTAACCTTGCGGTGTCGCTTGCCGAAAACAATGCGCGCTAAGCCAGGTAGTTGCATGAATATGTAACAGCTAAGCCACAAAGCGAAGTGCATCGCTCAAATCGGACATGTTAATTCTCCGTCAATTGACACAGTTTGATGCCCTTCAGTCGCGTTTTCATCACCTTCACGTCATCACAGAATCCCAAATTTCATCATCAACCCTATTGCTATTCGGCTATACACAGAATGTGAAAGGTAAGGTAATATGCTACGGCGACCAAGATTTCATGAACCTATTAATGATATTTCCTCAGTATATTTTACTTCATTGTTACAAGTTATATTTAATACAAAATGTAACATTGAAGCAAAATGGTTTGGTAATTATTCTAAATTGATAAATATATAACAAGATTCACGGATAAAATTTGTACACATTTATATAATTGAATGTGCGACAATATTTCCTTGTAACTTGAAGCCATTCAAATGAAGAGTCGTCCCTCAAGGGCAGTTCAGTAAAGCTTATTATTATTCATTCTCTTGTCTGGTGTAATTATTGGAATGTAATGAAGGAATGAGATATTAGATTAAAATACTTTAGGGAGCTACGTCAGAATATAAAATACTAAGTACGATATTTAAAACAGCTGCGGTACACAAGGTTGCTGGCCTTTTTCAGCAAGACTACAATTGTAAAATATAACTCATAGCTATCTATTAAAACTTAAGAAGAAACCTAACAGCGAGAAGTTGGTGAAATAATTAATTTGAGTTAAGTCTGTTGAGTTTTTTCATTCATTTATTGCCAATTTTAATATTTGACATCTTTGCAAAGTCAAAGTAATCTCCATCTACCCTATTATGGTTGCAGAGCAGCATTATTAAATTTAGATGCAAAATTTTGTCGACTACTATTAGTAAAATTAAGGTTGTATACTTAGGGCATGTGTATATAGGCACTAAAGGCACGAACTGCAATGCATTATGATTTAAAGTTTGTCTTGTAAGCACACACGAGGCGTCTAATATTATCGTATCGTACAGTCTAAAAACACCAACGGATGGTTAGGACTTGTGTCTAATACAAAAGAACGCAATATCAAGCTAGTAATCCCCAAAGAGGCAGGTAGAGGAGTGTAGGATACATCCACGTTTTACCTATCTTATTTATGTCCTATCATGGAGTAGGTGGTGAGACTTTTCCATACACCGTGCTCAAATCCAGACTTCGAACCACGATTAAATATTTGAACTAAAAATCTAAGTTCAGAAATCCAATAGTACCCAACCCGGGAATCGACTCTGGACCCCTCGAGTAGCAGCCGCGCTTGCATTCATTCGACCAACGAGGCAATCCATACATCAATTTCTTTCTAATTTCTCTTCTACTGATCATTTTCCCATTTCGTTTTTCTATCTATAAAACTGGTTAAAAATAAATAAGCATATGTTGTACATTTTACAGATTAAAGTACAGCGAACAGCGTAATCGCGTGCATAAATAATAGCTCATCTAGTTGTAAAATGCTTTGCTGAAACTGTAACAGTTAGCGCAAATGAAACGACAAGGCTTACTCTCGACGATTTCTGTTGAGGTACCTGTCATACAAGCGACTAATATGCAATAAGCGACAAACTATAATTCAAAAACATCTGTAAACACTGAACGAAGATTTCCTCGACGTTTGAATTTGTATAATTTATAATTATCAAGCATTCTAAAAGAAGCAATTTCGTTCATTCCAAAAAATGCTTCATAAATGATTTTATTTAACGCTACTTCCAATAGAACTTCATGTAATTGACGTGAATAATATGATAATATAATGCTTCGTCGTGGACAAATATATCGCCAGCTGCTGTCAATATTATATTACCACCAGATTGAAGTAACCGGCACATATGTCATTTGGTATCTACCCTCCAGTATTTATATAGGTACCCATTTTTCTCTGTTAACGGCACGCAGACGTGTGCAGTCCTCGTGTCTAGGTCTGAATCTCACAGGAGGCGTTCGTTCTAGTGCAAACCTCTCTCCCATCCTCTAACTCTTCCGGAATTCCAGGCAGAGCCACTTGGCTTGCCCCATAACCCGGCAAAACGATGAAGGCTATTAATGTCAACAGCATCTTGATAATTAGAAAAAAAATCTTTGTTGGAATATGTCGTCTAACATCTTTATTCGCTTTTTAACTGAGGTACAGCCAGTGCTCCTAATCTGAACACAGCTTGAACCGCAGCGCGAACTGTGCAATAGGTCCATCGTCGCTAGGTTTAATTAGAGCGTTATCCAGTTAAATTGGTCCACTATTTGTCCCCGGGAATTACCACTTGCTTCACAAGTGAAGCGTCCGTTACATTGCATCTAACGTTGCTATTATTTCACGTCCTGCTTAGATTAAAAACCTGTCACTTTACTTTTAAATTAATTCTTCTAATTTCTTTATTGCTAAGAATTCCGTTCATTCAACTAAAAAAATCTTCTTTTTTCGTTCTTTCAAGTAGAATTTTGATTTTCTCCAGAAGAATGTTTTCATTCAATTTAGACGCCTGCATCAATTTTTTCAAATCTACGTATCAGAATTGTGATTAAAACCATGAGTTATTGTTTTCAGCACATTTTGTGGCAACTCATCTTTAGTGTCCAACTGCTTCTGTGGGAGATCAACCACTGACCATATCATTTCATGACCTCCTCGTCCATTCGCAGAAATTATTTGGCGGTGGTCAGCAGATAGTCATTACTCATTAAAAATATCAATTTTATAATTATATCAGTTTTAATCATCAGTCGAGACGCCCGGAACTAAACTAGATCTCGACGTTCAACCACATTTAATCAATTTTTTATAGGAAAAAACCATTCGTAACACTTACGACATTAAATGAATATTTTACATCAAATAGAATACTATGATATGTATACTGGATAAAAAATAATTTACGAAAATATTCGATAATAACATAAATTCATCAGATCCAATATGCTATTAGCAAAACAAAAATCATCGGTAATAAATAATTTCCCAGTGGACCTCAACAAAATTAATCATTCGCGACTGGGGAAATCATGCGGGATAATAACATAGTGACACGACATCCAGCGCGATGAAGATGGATGTTGGGAGTTTGATGGAAAGTTCGAAAAAGTAGAATGCTCGGGAGAAATATAGATACTGCAAGGAATTGAAACAGGCTGGTGTATATCACTGAACGTAGCGTCGAATGCTTTCCAGCTATCTGGAGTGACGATATATGCAAACTGGCTTAGAACGGCAGAATGCGAAGAGCTGAATATTGAGCTCAGTGGGGTGATATGGGAGAGGCTTATATCGAGCAGTGGACGGGATAAAGCCGGTAATTATGAATATGAGAAAACAACAGTTCACGTGGATACGAGAATTGTAGAAGGTTGGGGATTAAAAAAGTATCGAAAGATATTTTTATTATTTCATAATCTACTTCAAGACAATTTGTATTTCTTCGTTCAAAATTTTCATCATTCCGTAAAGTGAATGAGTTGTGCATTAGAAACTTACGGATGAAATACTGAGAAAGCTTGCAGTTAAATCGCCTTCAGCTGAAAGCATTATATTTTACCGTCATCTTTGCATATTTCATGCATAGATTACCTTGATTTCATTTTGTGAAAATGAAAATCAGAATGCATTCCTTGAGAGCATTCAAAAATTTTCAGTGAAAGAGCCTCTTTGACTGCTTGTTTTCAGTTACCAAAGAAACTTCATTAAGACAGTTAATGAAATATAGTTATATTGTAGTGTACTTAGTTCTTTTTCAACGATGTATACTTTTAAATACTACGTTGACTATTTAATTCCTTTTTATTCAGAGGACAATAAAGGAAACTGAAAGCCCATGAGGTGGCAATAGACCACATTTTAGACCAGTTAAACTGTCATCAGGATTGTCAAACTCTGATGACTGACCAAGTTTGAATACACCATATCAACTGGGGATCAGGCGTGACATTGAATGGAAATGAACTACTTGTCTGGACCGCAAGCTTACATTATTTACGGTAAGGATGTAGATGTGATGGATTATTTATGCGCCAGGAAATTGGCGAAAACATGACTTGATATACAATTTTGAATGCCTTCAACACGTCTACTTGACAATCAGTTTTATTATATTAATTCTAAAATATTATTTACAGTGGTGAAATTTTTTGTGTTATTACTTACTTTCGTGTTTGAGACCTTTTTTTTTTTAATGTGAGATAGGCTAGCGTTTGGCCGCGATCCCGCCTGATGGAAAGCGCGAATGGGTCCTAAGATGTAGCACGCTTGCCTAGAAGAAGCCTATTCACCCTTGATTTGAAGAGTCCCAAGTTATATGTGTCCAGGAACACAGACGCCGGCAGGGTGTTCCACTATTTGGCCGTGTGGATAAGGAAAGTGGACCCAAACCGTTTCGTTCTGGCCATTGGAATATCCACCCGATAAGGATGGTAACCTGCCGTGCGTCTAGATGTTCGGTGTAGAAAAATTGCTGGGGGAATCAGTTCGTGTAGCTCCTGCGCGCACTCACCAAAGTGTATCCTATAGAACACTGCCAGACGAGCTACACGACGACGGTGACTAAGGCTTTGCAGTTGAGTGGTGGTGAGCACGTCGTCGTTGATTGTACGCCTGGCACGTTTTTGGATCGAGTCTAGACCATGGGCAGATCCATCCCAAAGGTGAGAGCAGTACATGCAAGAGCGAACTTATGGTATTTACTGTGGGGTAATGTTGCAAGTATTGAGACCATTCTCATGATCATCCTCACTAACATGCATTATTAAGTGGCTTGAACATAATAACTTAAAAATAAACTTGGACAAAACAATGATAATGAACTTCAGGCAACGCAAATGTGACGGAAATAAACTTAATGTACATTACTTGGGTAAAACAACTAGTGAAACAGAAACCACAAAATTCGTAGGACTATGTATTGACTATAACATGAAATGGAAGTCACATATTAATGGCTTGTGTAAAAAATTAAGTAGACTTTCTTATGTACTTCGCATGTTACGTAAGGTTGTAAACCAAAAAGTTTTATTAACTGCTTATCATAGTTGTGTCTCCTCAATTCTAAGATACGGTATAATATTTTGGGCAATTCCACTAATAAGGAAACCGATTTTAAAGCACAAAAAGGTGTATAAGGTCAATGTGTAATATCAGATCAATAGATTCTTGTAAGCCATTTTTCAAAAACTACAAAATATTACCACTTCCATGTCTGTACATACTGGAATGTTCTTTGTTCGTAAAAAATGACATGGACCTACACGAAGTCCGCACCAGAGCTCGTAATAGGGACAAACTATGTTCGGTATTATGTAAACGCATCTATATAGACAAAGTTTTTTTGCAATGGCGCCAACTATCTTTAACAAACTACCAAAATGTATACGTGACTCTGATAAAATCAACATATTTAGGAAAAAACTCTACACCTTTCTTATTGACAAATGTTATTATTCGATTTGTGAATTTTTAAATGAC
>DWDU01002121.1:0-13260 GCA_018245575.1 Jemadia suekentonmiller
TTCAGTATTTTATATATAAAACACCATTTTATCATAACGCATTTTCATATCGAAAGTTATTTACTTGTGCTCAAGGTGGGTCGCGTTTTATAGAGATTTTTTCCCGAGGCGGGGACGCTGCCAGAAATAATTTACATAAAATCTTAAGTAAACGCAGCGAATTGAGTAAACTTCAATCACAGGATCGAGTCTTCCAGTCTACTAGCGCGCGAACACGCTGCTTTTGAACGTACTGTGGACTTATTACACCAACCTCCTTATTACAAATTACATTTTGCGACGTGGAAAAAATCAACATTAACCTTCGTTTTCAATTGCTTTATTTGCTCCAATGGAATCGAGTTATAGGGATTATGCGCTCTCGACCGTGACGCGAAAATCAGCAACTGAACTTTTCCACAGTTCTCGCCCTATCAGCTCGAGATTATTGAAAAAATAAATATTTTAATGTAAACGGATCGCCGCTATAAGGGTTCAGGTAAATCTTTGCTCCTTTTCTTCTTCGTGACACGAGCGGTTTGGAAGACTTATTTGGGACCATCCACTGCGCGGAATCCTATTGCAATTTATGCTCATTGAACCGGAAAAAGTATATGGGGAGGCTAAGGTCGGCGTCGATTCTTTTATTGGTGTACCAAATCAATAAGAAGCGTGATGCGGCGGTGTTCCAGGGCGCCGTGATCCGCGTCCTTTAATATAAGATCCGAAATCGCACTGTCATTTATTCGTGTGAACGGTTAATAGGTCGGGCATCGAATAAATCAGAACTTATTTATTGCGTCTCAGGAGAGAGAATTCAATCGGCCGCTGCTTGTCCCGTGAACAATTATTCTGAATACGTTAGTGGGTACCCATTACGGTTGCTACTGTGCAATAAGTTAGTGCGACCTCAGGGGAGGATCCGACTCGTCTGCCACTTCTGCGGACTCATAATTGGAAATTGAAATTTGTTTAGGACTGTGACAGGCTCTAATTCGATTAAGGCGAAGCTTGCTGCGCAATCGGAAAACGGTAACAATAAATAGAAGCGCCAGAGGTGAAACAATGTCGTGCAACGTTCACACACTCAATCACCTGCAATTGGACCATTTCACCTTAAGTTACGAGTCACATTTATTTATTTGTAATCCAAATAATTTGAAAGCTACTGACAATACTGGTTCGAGCTTGCCGTAGACATATAAACATAGGCAAATACATATAATAACATCGTACCTACATGTTACTAATATTCCGACTCATATTAATATTTCCATGAACATCTTTGCTGTGTAAATATTAATGCACGCGGTGCCTCGGTCCCGCGATAATTGTAAAAGGGATTTTATGGCAACACTGTATCGTCATTCGGTCGTTACCTGGCAACGTCACGTAGCTACTATCTCTTGCTACATTGGTGGTCCTGTTTTATTAGTTATATTATTAAAGTTCTCTCAGTGTATGTACATCATTTAATCACGTAGATTAGATTAACTAAAATATACTTTTGTTGTAACCATATTAAGTTTATGTCCCTCATGATAACGGTACCCATAAAGTAGAACTTTTCAGTTTATTGCGTAAACGTAGACACGCAATCCGCTTTACAAAAATAAATGCGATGACAAGGTTCCAAGACATGTTTGTGAATATATAAGAGTGTGGCAGCCGAACAATAAATTTTATATTTCAGGATTTTAAACGTTGAAAGGAGAATATGATTACACTTATGTGCTTCTGATAAGACCTACGAGTAGACATATTTCAGCTTAGTTAATGGATTGTAATGTTCACATAAAATATTTTTTTCCTTTTTTAAAAAAGCAAAAAGGATAGTAAAATAAAATTAAATCTTATAATATTATTCATTTAAGGCGAAGTTGGTGTAACATAGGGAGGTTTCCTTTAGGGTGCTTTCAGACTGGCGTAGTGTCGACACGAATACGTTCGCTTTTTGTGGGCGCGTAGATCGCCAAACATGCGCTCCACACACGTCTCACACGACCGTTGGCGCGAAGCTACGCTCGGCTACGCCCGAGCTGCCTACGACCCATCCGCTCGCATCACATTGGCGCAGACAAAACGAGCGCTTACATGCTTTTTTTATAATTGTCAGCATAGTGTTGACCCTAATGGACTTCACAGCCTCACCGAGTTTTGTAGCGAGCCCAAGTGACTCCGTCTAGAATTAGGGGAGTATGGGAAGGTGCAAATGAGGTTGCACCGGACTGAACCTGCTAAACGCTTACGAGCGTATACATTCGTTTGTTTTATTGAAGCTTGAAATCATCATTATCGGCCTATTGCAGTCCAGATATGTGTCCTCCGAAAGGTTATGCCAGTAATCAGATCTCAGAGTAGAGCTTTACCAACGCTGGGCACAGTCGCCTCTTACGACATCCTGTATCCCGGCTCGGGGTCGGGGAATGTATTCTTACTCCGCCCCGACACGGATGAAGCTCGAAATGCAACACGCGTATATGTACGTGTATACACCAACACAAGTGAAAAGCGCGCGGAAAATGCGCTGGCCCGAAAGCGTCCTAAGCGTGCAATCCAAGAGCGCATGTTCCTGTAGCTATCTCAACGTATGTGATGTTCCCCTTCACCTCGGGACTCATTCTTCTGCCCGCGGGCATCCCAGTGGAGCAAATAACTCGCAATTTACGCTTTTCAGACCTAGACCAGCTGTAAAATTCACGCCTTTTTCAGCGGCGTAGCCACATAAAATACACATAAAGTTTGTATAAAATATAGACTTTTGCATACAACAACTAACTGGTAACGGTTCGGTTTATACATACGTGAAGTGTACACAGTGAATACTATAATTTTATTACAACCTGTCGTACGCGTGAGCCGCGCAATGATTGAAACAAAAGCGAGGGCACATGTGAACGCCGTATATTGGCAATATCCAAGAATTCCGTCGATACAACACAGCGACACATCCCGTTATTAGCTGGGGGATTCCATAGTGCCTTTGCCCCCTTGCTATCACTCACCTAACTGTATCACTGGCTTCCCCCTACGACTAATCACGGAGGATGTGGCATAGACGTGCTATGCATATTTATCATTGCCTCCTTCCAATTCTCAATGTTCGATCCGAGGGACGTGGGTGTTTTTCATTTGCTCATGTTATTTATTTAGTGGGCCCCAGGTACTCGGGGGCTTAATGTTTGATGAGCTCAGATTCCCTCTCCTTAATTTCTATACGCTCAATCTGCAGTCGGCCTAAGTTCGATCACGTTCCGGTGACTGTTGGAAAACAAGAGGTCTTTAAGTGAATGGAACTGGATTAACGAGTGAGGTGTACGGAGCGTCGTGCGCACGTGGCGTCGCGGGGTAAATGATGCCGAACTGGGCAGCGCACCGGCGAGAAGCAAAATGTGATAAATGAATACTCAATAATGTATTATGTAACCGGATCCAACAAATTTCCAAGGCAGCGAGCGAGTGTGAGCGTTATTACGACCGCAACAAACAATTTGCGTCCGAGCGGTGCGGGGCGGCGGCTTCATAAAACACGATTACACGCACCTCCCACAAGCTGTAATTAAAACTTCTCTAGCGAAAAGAAATACCAATAAAACATTGTATTTCCTTATCCCTAACAATAATACTCGTGTGTGTTCGCGGCAACACTCAAACGGGCTAGGAAAAGAGTGGAGCGAAGTGTAAACGAATATATTTTTTATTTCGCGCGAATTAAATTCCTGGCGAATACTAATGTTGTTTAACCGGGGAATTCTTGTGCACTTTAATAGGGGAGGTTGGGTTAATTAAATATTCCCGGGGTTCATTTTCGCGAAATTATTTGATCTCGGGCCGACGCGAGCCCAATTCGGCGCAATTCATTTGGTGAGATCGCTGACTTAATTTCATTTTATTTTTGTACACGTAGACACCAGTTCCGACGGCGGCTGGCGGCGCGGCGGCGGAGAGAACTTTATTTGCACAGGAACTAGATAAACGTGTAAGCGAACTTTATTGCTGTCAGATCGCGCTTCTTTGCTTTGCGAGCTGGCCCGCGCGCGGCGGAGCGCTCTCAAGTGCGCCATCGCGGCTACATCACGAGAACCACTGTAACAGCGTAAAATGAAAAACTAAGTCGTTAAGCTTAAATCTATCTTTAAAGTTCAGGAAATAATTGAGGGTTTTTTACAGATCTATTTTAGATGGTATATAAAAATAACAGACGTAGTTCGTGTTACATCGTAAGACATGACGTAACACGAACGAGTAAGGATTGACAGCATAAAGCCATTAACTAATAAATTATTAAGCTTAGCTTATTGTATTTATTTACATTGTTTCAGTTTATTAAAATATTTCAAGAGTTTGAAATTTTTTATAAAGATAATTTTACGTGCTCGGTATTCAAGACATTAATAAAACCACGAGCTGTGAAGCAAAGCATATGCTGCGGCTGTAATTAATAGCTCGAGACATAAGCTAGAGCTCCATTCACAGTACTTTTATTACACCACCCGCTAAATTACGACTAGTAGGTACTACCTAAGCAAACGCAGAAGATTTATAATCCTCGAGTGCATACGACAGCCTGCATAATTTAATAATTTACACACGCCCTTGATTAAAATTTTGCTATAACGCATTAGTAGCGCCGAAGGGCGTAGGGCAAGGAAATTAAACGACCCATAATAATTTCGTTATGCCAGTACCATGATTAAAATCTTGCAATTAATTAAGAAAAGTTTCATTCGTGCATAGAGGGGATGTCTACGGGAGGTTAATAGCAGAAACAGGTAATCAATTTGGAAATTTTACGTTTGATGTTCGCGGACGAGTCAACAAATAAAACGCTAAACATTTCTCGGAGCTATGGAAACGATAGCTAATTATATTCTAAGTTTTCACTGATAATTGCGAGTGTAAATCTTAAGGCCACGTAGGTAATATACCAAATGTTTTAAAACAGTTTCTTACTGCAAATGTAACCGTACATTATTATACTAAAATAACAGAACTATCGGCACTCAAATCGTCTAGAAAAAGTTATCTCTACATATAATTAAAAGGGTTTATGCATATACCTATAGTTGTTCGCTGCGTATGTGCATACGTGGCCTGGGCGTCCTGCTCCATGTCACGCCGCTTATACCGTCTATTGTTACATATACATTTCTTATTAAAACGTAACGTAACATCACGCCTGTAATCCCCGAAGAGGTAGGCAGAGGAATTCCCACGTTTCACCAGTTACGTTTACGTCTCACTATGCATCGGGCACATATCCAGACTCCAGGCCACTATTAGAAAATCTAAATAAAATTTTAGTAGTGCCCGACCCGGGAATCGAACCCAGGACCTCCCGATCGGCAGTCGTACTTGCAAGCAACACGACCAACGAGGCAGTCAATTCTTATTTAAAACTAACATTTTATTACAGATTCGCATTAAACCCACGTGTACCTCAGCGATTCCATTTATATCACACAAACAAATCGTAGATAGCACAATATAGTTCCTTATCATCAGTCTCTCTTCTCCAACGCTTGACGTACGCTGTAAAGATGATTTTTAGTAACAGTGACATAAAGTGCATTTAATTTTAAAAACAAGTGGAATCAGAGCAATTGAAGTTCTCTATAACCTGTCAGTAATTATAGCGTCGATCTTGAAACGTTCTGTAACAAGAGGTTAATGAAACGCGTCAATTAAAGTTCCACCAACGTGGCGAGAAAACTTAGCAACACTGGCGAACGCCGAGACGAGAAACAAACTGGAAAAATTAGAACAAGAATGGAACAAGCGCATCGCAGTTCACCCTTTCACTACGATAATGACTGAAACCTCGATTCAGAGGTGGAAAACTTCGCCGCCGATAGTTATCGGAAGTGTGAACAGGGTGCTGATGTGAACTATAGTTCAACGTAGATCGGTGTACCGTGATTAGGGAATTAGAAGTCTTGCGGCGTACGCAATGATTCTATACTCCTTTCTAATTAACCACGTGAATTACAGAAGGGTAGGTCTAGTATTGTGTACAGCCACATCTATACTGGTATCACGTAGATGTTTTATCGATGTGAGTGTAGATGAGCCGTTCTATTTTCTTAGAAAAACGAGTTCTTAGAACACTATTGGACTTTTCTTACTTAGATTTTCTAGTAGTAGCTCGGTGTCTGGATTTATGCCCGGTGTATGGCAATAGGCTCACCACCTATTCCAAAGCGGGACGTAAATGTAACTGGTGAAACGTGGGAGTGTTCTACTCTCCTCTGCCTGCCTGTTCGGGGAGTACAAGCGTGATGTTACGAGTTCATATAACTGGTAATACCTTACGCTCAAATCCAAAAGTTGGGTAAATTGTATTACTATAGACGTAACAATTCCAAATATTTAGAATACTTTGATTAAGTAATGTTTTTTGTTGTTTGTTATTTATGTTTTGAATAGACAATTTAGTACCAGTTGGATTTTATCGGAAATCTATTAAATTGTTCAGCTGTCCTTTATACTGTTATCCATTTTATTGTCCTTAAGGTTTAGCCTTTATTTAATATGAGCTTTTAATTATTATCCGACACGGTGCTGTGGGATAAAATATTTATTTCTCACCCATGTACTGTAATGATGTAATATACCAATATATTCAATCGTCCGTGCTGTGATCGTCTGGCTCATGATAGTTGTTTCCTAAACAATGCAAGGAATGTTGTAAAAGAAACCTAAGGACGTATTTATTATTCGGAGCCATGTTAGAGGATAACATAGTAACATAAGTTGTTAACATGAAAAATAAACAAAGTAGACGTTAACTAAAGATAGTAAAATGCAGACCGGTTCAAATTCGTAGCCTGTCACGCTGACCGAGTGCTAGTTGACAGACTTCACATGCCATACGTGGCCAGCGTGGCGGGCCATGACATTTTATCCTTCTCGTCCTGTGGCAAGGTCCATATCAATCAGAGGATAGATAAAATGCATGATGATGTTCAAAAGGACCATTTCTATGCAGTCGATGTTTATGCAAATACCGTTACATGCTAATATACATATATATAATACCTCTCGGTAAGATACAACTGGGAATAATAATTTATTGTTAAATTTACAGAACGTACATAAAATTTTCAAATGAATAGATAGCAATCCCTTTTAGTTACTTTACGGTCACTGTCACACTGCCAACGATTAGTGAGTGTTTCGTTGAGGTAGGCAAAAGGAAAAGCGAGCTTTTTGTGGCTTTTTATGGATCTTAAATGTTGAATTTTTGAAGGATTCGAGAACTGCATTATAACAATATGTTCATATATCAAATCATTTATTACTAATACATGATCCACTACACAAATTTTGTTACCAAAAAGTTACTAAGTTTCAAATGATATAATCAGATTTGAAGTCAGCTTTTTAGGCGCACTATCAATTAGCAGAAATAATTTTGATATGAATAAATAAAAATATATATCGCATTAGTACGATCTCAAACTTAATGTCTCATTGACTTGAATCGTGTTTTTTACGACAGTATCATGTTGGCTAACAATTTTTTATGTTTCAACATAGGATTTCATACTATAGCATAACCTTTTTTAATTATTACATTTGCTTGTCATGTTAACAACTAATAGAGGGTACTTGTGCCAGTTCTCCTATTATTTGCCTCCGATAGTCTTCACAGTATCTACAAGTAAGCAAAGCTTTGCCATTCAAATCAAATTATACCTAATATTATATCGCCGTTAGTCGTCAAGCGGGGAGTATTTCCGTACTCGCGTTGCTGGGACCGTCTGAATTATAAATGCGCGCGGCTCGTCGTGTTACGCCGTCAGTCGTGTGATTTTGAGACAATCAGATTTTGTGTTTTCCCCGTTTTGGTCGCTGAATTTTTTATAACATCTCTCCTCTCGATCGGGGTGCGTCTAATGTTTGCGCGGCGATACCATAATCAGTTTCTTTGTACATGACTTTCGCGTTTGCGGTTGGTTCATCCGAGAGTCAAGGTAAGAACTTTGAAGGCAAGAATTGTCTCTTTTATATAGGACGTGGGCAATTTTAGTACAATCCTTAGAATATACTACTACAATATTGATAGACGGTGAAAATGTTATGACGAATACACTTTCTATAGAAATATGCATGCATTTTTTTTAATAGAAAACATAAATAAACGTATGAAAGCATAATAAGTAAACATAATCTGTTCAAGAAAACCGTCGAAGTGTCGTAAAGTATGAGCAAACATAAATCTATGAACCTCGAAAATCTAGGTCGCCACTCTATTATTTTCGAATATTTGAACGTTGAAACTATGTTATATATTTGAAGAGGCACTCAGCCCTTCGAAGTCCGGATAACGGGATTTAGTGCAATCAAGTGAGAAGGGGTCGAAAGTTTTCAATACCTGTTTATTTGTAACCCGCTTTGATCTCTTTTACATAGGTCGGTATTGTAACGTTTTGAATGTCGTTTTACGTTCGGATACGCGCTCAGGCAAAAGGTCACTGTATATTGATTCTGCTTAAATATTTCTTTCTAACGTCTATTGTATTCTTGTCCAAATAAATTCGTATTTTCTGAGTACTTTCTAAGTTCCAAGCAAATTCCACGTATCCCGATGTTCTAAGATTATAAACCTATTTCTAATTTAAACAGATTGAAAGTGTACAGAGTTATTAAAGGGAATGGTTATTCTGAAGTGACGATTACGCCTCTTAAATTGTCTTAATCGAAATTAGAAATTTTATTAAGCCGGCTAGAGTCACGTGTAGTTCTTCGGGGTGGCCCGACTAGTTTCGGACCTATACGAGGTCCTTCCTCATGTCCATGAGAGATGTGTAACACTCACGAAACATTTAACAATAAAATAGAAATTTTATGTACAGATGAGTAGAATAGAATTAAAATGAGCTGTTAAAATTCGTAAATTAGCAAACGGATTATCTAATTGTGTGATATGAATCTTTTATTATTATATCGCCATGTCAGGTCTGTTATGGGGTAAGCAGAGAGCACTAAGTGTTAAATATAATATTCCTACAGACCTGACGTACCTACCTATTTTAACATTCGTCACTGATATTCTTCATTATTTAGTTGAAATTATTACTTTTTATTTTATTTTTATTTTTACTTTACAGGTTCACAAAACTGGACTTAACACTGACGAATAAGTTGATGTATTAAATAAATCTATATTTTTACAAATTTTATTGTATGTTGAACAAATACGATTGAGTGGAGAATTTTGTGCATAGTTTGTGTGGCATGTAGGTATTTTGAATGTAATTCTATTACGGAGACGGCTAGGAGGTCGGGGCACAGCTACATTTATTTTTTTACGTAAATGGGGACTGTCAATTTTTCCGTTAATTAACTAGTAAGTCAGAGATGTATAAGATATGATTGTAAAGTATCAAGTTATGGATAATACTGGTTTGCCAAAGAACTCACTATGTAACTTTAGTAAAACAAGTTATACACAACACTAGGCATAATTATTGATAGTCCTTTTCTACTTACAACCGTCCATGTGATTGTAACTTCTGTTCCAACAAACATTCTACAAGATTTTATGAAACGTTTTACTAATTGCTTTCTTATCAAGTCAATTTATTTGTTTCAATACCAATATTATAAATAAATCCTACAGGTCCAGGCATGCATAAAGAAAAGCACAGAAAAGCACTTGAACAGCAACATCTGTGACTGGACAGACTGATATATAGGATCTTTAAACAATCAACAATATTGACATCACTACATTGTTTTCAACATTTAAATATCCTTTTTAGACATACACATACAGTTTACAGATATTTTCTTGTACGTAACAGAGAGATTGCGAAAGTACATATGCATACTTACTTCTTAAAATCAGTAAAAAGATTTACTAAAAATGTGTGTTGCTTATCTAATTTACAATTATTTGTGGCGGCCACGGCCTCCGCCGCATTCTGCGGGTTACTGTACTCCAGAAAGATGTACCCAGTTGTAGAACCATTCTCGGTCGTTGGGTAATACTCATTGACAATTTTGCCGAATTTACTAAAGATCTTGGTTATAACGCTCTGGAGCTTCTCCAGCCGCTCGGGTCCGACTTGCGGGCACCCGTCGACCACGATAACATTCTCGTAGCCATCGGACTCCGTCGGCTTCTGCTCTAAGAGGTCCGCTAACAACTCTGCAACGTCAAAGTAAGGTTATGTCGCATAACTCTTTCTTACAACTCTCACCTCAAAAATAGCACACGAAATTTATCTCCCGCATACTAAAAATAAATAACACCTTGAACTCGTCATAGGGTAATTATGTCGATAGTAAATTCACAAATTTTGTGTGGACAACGCATATGGTCCAGGACAACCTCCAATATTAACACTATGTACCTTCATCGCGGATATCGTCTACAAATCCCTCTGGATCGTCAAAATCTGGCTCCTCATCAAAGTTTTGTTCTTCGTTGTCACTTTGAGGACTTTGATTCACTTTTTCGTCACCTTTTTTCTTTGCCATTTTGACGTTATAACGTGTGTTACCGGAAGCCACGCCATTAGTGAACTAACAAGTTCAGAGCATAGACAACGTAAAGTTTGTGTCAAGATGCCACATGCGCCTTTTACCTAGCATATAGCAATTTAAGGCGGAAGAGTCTGCATATAGTGTCTTGTGGCAGACGATAAATTAACAGATTATTAAAGTTAGCTTTACAATAAGAACACCCTAATTTAGTACTGGTTTGGTCTAATGTTTACAAATTGCAAATATCATTGGAATTAATTAAGTGCATTTAAAAAGTCGAGTACTCTTGGTGCATGGCACAATGCCAGGCAAGGCAATAAGCCGCCACCTTTGTTATAACACCATAATAGTAGATTCATTGAATAATGCCCAAATATAAACATTGTCTATAGACCGTTTTGCTATTAATCTTATATTATAATAAAAATAGTCTGTAAAAAAAAAATGGAATAGGTGGTGAGCCTATTGCCATGCATCGAGCACATATCCAGACTCCGAGTCACTATTAGAAAATCTAAATTAGAACATTTTTGTACTGCCCGGGAATCGAACCCAAGACCTCCCGATCGGCAGTCGCACTTGCAACCAACACGACCAACGAGGCAGTCATATCATACATACATAAAATACATACAAAAATTAACACATCATTATTATTCTAACCAAATCGTATACCTGAAACGTCAGGTAAATAATTTTCAAATTGACGAAATGTCATAAAATTATTCAAACACTATTTTATTCCTTGTGGGGCAGAATTTCCAAAACTGATTAAGTAAATGATATTTTTTTGTTCACGGAAAGCCTAAATATAAAATGTCAGGTCTGTAAGTTCAAAACGGTTGAAATCTCATATAAACTTTTAGCCCCTATTTTACTCCCTTTCAGGCAGAATTTCGAAAGCTACAAACATGTAAATTCTTTCGTCGACAGAAAGCATAAAATAAAAATTTCAAATGTATAACGTTCGAACATTCGAAATTTCATACAAATTTTCATCTCCTATTTTACTCCGTAATGGATGGAATTTCCAACATGACATTTATCTAGATCAGTTTTAATATAAAAAATCTATCTCTATACAAAAATTCGTCAAACTAGAGCCGTTTCGGAGACATCAATTACATACAATATATATGCAAGAATTGCTGATTTAAAATATTTGAGAAAATAAACTTTTATAAGAAACGCCATATATTTACTAATTTTTACTCTCACTATATCAATTCCTTATCACAGCAAAGACCTTATATTTTATTTATTTTATTTTACCTTATTTAATATACAAAAATCCACAGCTCTTAGAAAATAACAAAAAAATGTATATAGTAAAACCGTAAGATGTAACCGCCCAGTATTGATAAGCTTAGCTAGCCCGTCATAATGCTCACCGACACTACTGATATAAGAGTATATTGAATACTATGTAATAATAACTAGTATTGTTACTAAACAGACATACTAACATAATTATATTACAGTATGTTGTCAGATCAAATTAGCTTGAAGAATACATCGATGGATTTTTATTTGCGGAGGCAATGGCCTGCATCTCGCCAGCCAGTACACATGTTACCGGTCACCGCGCACGGATCGAGGCCGCCGGCGCTGTACAGCCACACTGGATAGCTTATGTTAGGACTGGCGTAATATTAATTGGTTCATTGTAACAGTGGTTTTTAAATTTTATTAAAAATTTATAAACTGTAACTTTTCTACAAAATGTTTGCAGCAATTTCTTGCAGAGTAGACTCGGAATTTGTATTTCAATTTTTTCACATAATCTATCTAGTTTTTGATAGC
The DNA here is from genome assembly GCA_018245575.1 of Jemadia suekentonmiller. Classification (NCBI taxonomy): domain Eukaryota; kingdom Metazoa; phylum Arthropoda; class Insecta; order Lepidoptera; family Hesperiidae; genus Jemadia; species Jemadia suekentonmiller. The sequence goes on from DWDU01002121.1 coordinate 12,277, forward strand.
ACAACACCAAAGAAGTAACACTGTCGGAACTTTTTGTAAGAATTAAATTTATTACTGCATTACAATATACAAGTTATCTATCAGTGATTTTTCAATACAACTATGTACCCGAATTTTGTTTATTAAATTCTCTCGTATCATATCTACTAATACTTATGTTCCTGGCATGGTTAATGATATCTGTAATAAATATAATAAATACTAGTGGGTCTTGGTTTTTAATATTATTTGAGAATAGCATAACTGCGATTTTAATCGTAATAATTGTAACGGTTTTACGCCATATCGCCGTGTCACGAATTCCACTTCTCTGTCTATCTCTTCGGGTAATAAAGACGTATACGGAACAATGCGGTTATGCGTCAAAAGTACTGAAACAATAAAATTACTTTGACAATTTACACAACATGCTATAAAAATGTAGGTATTCAAAGATAATGATGAAATGTAATATTCGAAAAATGAATCTCATTTACGATTTACTTTAATTGAGCTATAATTATACTAGGCAAATATTTTACTTATTTGAAACAAGACTATTGAAAGGCTGAGAAAATATAACTATCTTATTACGCGCGAGCCCCTTAGTTAGTGAACACCTTTACAGTTTGGACGAGCGCTACAATCTGTTGGGTACGTTCGTGCGCCGCGACGCAACTGATTGACAATGCATTGTTCGAATTATTGCAATTCCGGGAAAACGGGAAAAGTAGAATACATTTCTTTTCATAGAAAAATGCTACGTATGATCAAACTGTCATCCATAAATCTAATTGAAAAAAAAATGAAACTTTTTTTCCAATTATAAATATATTATTCCATCACGCCTGTTATCCCCGAAGAGGCAGGTAGAGGAGTGTAGTACACTACCACGTTTCACCAGTTACTTTTATACCATATACCGGGCACATTTCCAAACTCCGAGCCACTACTAGAAAATCTAAATTAGAAAAATCTGAGTGCCCGACCCGGGAATCGAACCCA